>CM066033.1:745441877-745701546 GCA_033557465.1 Ichthyophis bannanicus
GTGGTGTGCAGTGCAACATAAAAGGTCTGGCTGAGGAAAAGTGCAGGTAGCTCCAGGGACTAATGTGCATCTGTGGCAACAGTGTGGTGCAGTGCACACAGCCAGTGTGTCCAAAAACAAAAGGTCACAGGTTCAAGTCCCAGCTGTGGTTCCTGCAGAGCATGTCCCTATATTTAACCCTACAATGCAGATACAACAGTAACATGGGCAAAGCCCAAAGCAGCAGTCAACAGGGGTACAAACACCCACTCACACAGGCTCCATAATCCAAAGCTGCATGGAGAGTCAGGCTGTTGGTCCCAGCATTGAGCTGCAGTTATCACCAGAGCATTGCTACTACCTCCTGCACAGTTTAGCAATGTCGGCACTGTGATCAGGACCAGTGTGGCGGGCAGGGTTGCCAACCACCTCTATCTTTGCATAATGCTGCAATAGGAGTGAGTGTGTGTATGTCTATCCATTGTTCTGTGGCTGCCCACTCCTCACTGGGCCCAAAATGTCCCACTGTTACCAGCGTTAGCCTGAATATGTGCATAATGAGGAGCAAAGTATTGTGGGTATGGCCCGGACAGGGCGGATTGGCCAGGATGCATCTTCACAGGGTGTGGGACAATGGTTGGGACACTGTAGTGCCTGACCATTGCCTGCATGGACATGGTGGCCACAGCATGGCATGCTGGGAGGGCTCTCACTCTGACTGAGCAGTGACCATGGCATGTCTAGGTTTCCACATAGCACTCTATGCTATCTGCTTCTAATGATACTTTTGTGTTCCCAGTGCTGGGGCCCCAATCACTGAGATGCCTGCTTGGTGCCCATATTTTCTCTGTAAGCATGCACTATGGCCTGGCTATAGTACTGTCTGCAGTTAGACTGTGCATGGTTGCAATACCTATAAGGTGCTGTCTGCTGATGACTGGCAGACAGTGGTGTGAGACAGTTGAGGTTTTTTCAAACCTAATCCCAGCATTGTTGCTGGTCTGCCCCCGTCACAGGTATGGCTCTGACCCACCAACCCTGGAAGGTGGTCACTTCACCGGGGCTGGGGTACCCTTCCCTTCCCTACCAAATGGGTGATGTGGGCCCCTTTGGGGTATGTAGTGTATACCACTGTGACCTATAAAGGCACTGCTACACAAACCTCATGCAAGTCTAGAAACCCTCTGCCCTGATAACAGGTGCCCATGTCAGCCAGACCCTAACACGGGGTACCACTAATATGGGTGGTGTCCGGTCCCAGAGGGCCACATGTGACTGCAGGATACAGATGGACACTGAATTACCTTTGCTGCACTGCAAGGAACACCTGTCACACACTGGTAGTGATGGGGATGTACAGCAGGACCTATCTCTAGCACCACATGTACTGCGGACCTAGTGCTGGGCCCCATCCTATCCCTCAGGGTGAACACGGAACCTGCACAATGGCATGGTCTGTAGCTACTTTGTCCAAGTATCATGCACTGTCAGTTCGTCTTTCCAAGCTGAGGTACCGGAGAGGTGCAGACCCCATTTGGTGATCAGCTGTAGACTGCTATTCAGCAAGTGCATTGCATCATGGGTACTGGTGGGGTTACGCTATCCTGGCACTCAGAGAAGACAGTTTGTGTGGTGACCTGCAGTCCTTCTGTACCCAGCCATTGCTGTGACATACACCACAGAGGTATAGCTTACTGTTTAATACAATGCCATTCTCGGCAGTGTTCATGGGTTCAATTCTTCATTATTCCTTCCTCTCATGCCTCTCATACTCAACTAGTGTGCATGCCTGTAACAGTCATATTTTTGCAGATCTGTGCTGCCAGCCCATAATACCCTCACCACAATTGCCAACATTCCCTCAGTCCGTCTATCTGCGTCTGTCAGCTGTGTAGAGTCCTGTCTGCTTGTGCAGGCTGCCACCCCATGTCCTGCACTGCTACCCTTTTCTGCATTGCACCTCTTCATGCTTGCCTCGCCTGTGCCTGATCTTCACCCATCTGCACCACCACACCTCTGTCCACCATCATTGTAACTATCCTGCCACCTCCGCCACTATCCTGCCACCTCTGCCTCCACTGGTATTCCCATCGTCTGCCACCAACTGTCTTTCCAGTACTTTACATTGTCAACACCCTGTGCTGTGGTACAGTTGCCCCCACCATGTTTGTCATCCGTACTGGCAGCCACATGGGATGCCCGCAGATATGGCAGGTCCAGTAGCTCCCAGCTCTCCCTCATTCACTCACCTGTTCATTGCCTTTCCTGAGTGCTCTATGTAGTGTTAGGGCCACATCTGTCTCTGTTCCTCACAGGTCATGCATGTCATCCTGAGACATCTTACAGCCCTTAGGGCACACTAACCTAGGGCACCGTATCTTTGTTAGGCCACCTTAACCTATGGTTCCATAGCCCAGAGTGCCTTCTACGGTGCCTTGTCCAGGGGTGCCTAATATGGCGCTTAGCCTAAGGAGCCCTATAGGGCGCCTTATGAGGCACCTTACAAGGCACCTTATAATGCACCTTACAAGGTACCTTATAAGGCGCCTTGCAAGGCGCCTTGTAGTGTGCTTTATAAGGTGCCTTATAAGGCGCCTTGTAGCGCGCATTAGTTTAAGGCGCCTTGTAATGTGCGTTAGCTGATATGGCTGCTGTAACAATGCACCACCCACGCCTTATATGAGCATCTGTACCTTTACTGCAGAACCTAACGTGAGTGACATTGCCACAGTTTAGTAAACATACCCCATAGTTACACATCTCACTTACATGTAAACAGATCCCTTGTTTGGATGCATGTTGGACATTTAGCGGCGCAAACGTACAACCCATATTCCAATGTGCTGCTGCCATCTAGGCGTCTGGGCAGAGAATCCCATCTGCATCTGGGACGTACACGTGTTGTGTGCCTACATCCGCCCAGCACATCTTTCTCAGAATCAGGCCCTTTATGAATTAGCTTCAAAAATGAACACCTCCCCTTTGAGAGCTTTCAGGCAGAGTATTACCTTGCTTGCAATGGGATTGGTCAAGAATGACAGTACTTGAAAGGCCCTGTAGACCCTTATACAGCACTGCCTAGCTGCTTAGCAAGTTACTCAAGGGCCACTAGCACCGGATAAGGTCAGTGGCTTCAAAGAGTTAGCTGTGACTGGGCAGCTGGAACAAAGACAATGAACTCTAACTGACAGAGCTTTGCAACACCACAAACAAAAAAATTCCCCCTTTGCAGTATAGAAAAAAAGACTGCTTTTAATAATGAACATCAAAACACTTTAAGAATTAGCTTTTACAAATGAACACCAAAACCCCTTTGAGAGCTTTCAGGCAGAGTATTATCTTGCTTGCAATGGAGTCCCCATTAGACCCATGGATAGATGCTCTAACATTCTACACAGGTACTTTTTATAGGGATGTGCATGCATTAGCATCTATTCAGCTTGTTAGGGTGCCTTAAAAAAGGGTACATAAAAACTGATTTAATGCACAGTTGGATTCTGCACATTAAGAAGTTCTAATGCTTGTTGGACCATTTTTATTAACATGGATCTCCAAAACAAACTGAAAAAAAAAATCTATGAAAATCAGAGAAAGATCAATTTTCCAAAAGCAATCTAAAAATGTTTTCCTTTTGCACATTCCTTTTTTGCCACTGTTCAGGGAAAACTAAAGGGGTCATTTTGGAAGTCTCATTCATGCTTTGGAGGTCTGAAAATGGGCATAGAGACATACAAAGCCATTTAAAAAGTTGGATCAGTGGACATCTCCGGCGTGAGTACATCTAAGTCTGAACAGGGGTGTGGTGGCATGGCTGGGGTGTTCCCATGAACCTGGACCTTCCCCGTCTGATCTCAGAAACATAATGGACTTCTGGCATTATGTCTAAGTTTAGACCTGCTCCAGGAGCGAACAGGCATCCGAAAAGTGCTTATTTTGGTTGAAAAACAACCAGAGCGTGTAAAGAAGATAGCACTCTATTGTCCCCAGTACAAGTCCACGTATCAACAATAGTAGCAGTATTTGATTTGAGCTCTTGACAATTCCCTGTTTCCTAGCCCACTGCTCTGTACCACTAGGCTGTTCCCTCGAACCTCTTTATTCTGAGATTACGTTGTCTTGGGATGTATATGTTTATACTCCTGTAGTTGTCCATATTTAGCACATCCACATTTATGAAGTCATGTCTGCACCTGGACATGCCTGCTGTTTTTAGTCAGGTGTTCTGACTTAAACATCCCAGATTGCACTTGGACGTACCTTCTAAAATTCCCCTCTAATTTTTTTCACGAATAGAACTGCACATGTGATCTGATTGTGATATGCATGTAATGTAAATTCATTGGTCCTAGCCCCGAGCTCCTCAAATTCCCACGTCCTGGTGGCCCGCAAACCGCTGCAGGTTGTTGGGATAGCCCTAAGTTTATGCATGAGATATATATGCTTTAGAGATTAGCCATGCCAACCTGACTGGTGCTTTGCCCTCCAGGGCTGGATTTGGGCATCCTATCTTACCTACCTTACACCTCTGTCATTTAAGATTGTGAGTGGGCAATGTACAGATGTTATCTAGACCTCAAAAAGGTAGATACAATGTGTCACATTCCTCCTAGATTCTCAACACCACCAAAAAGTTGTCTAATAGACAATTTTTGGTGGTGGTGAGAAGCAAGGAGGAATGTGACAAATTCCTAGACCTGTTTGATGTCTTGGACATCTGCACCTTGCCCCACTTACAATCTTTAAATGAAAGAGGTGTAAGGCAGGGGTCTCCAAATCCCGCCCTTGATGGCCGAAACACCAGTCAGCGTTGGCCGGCTATCTCTACTGCATATATATCTCATGCATACTAACATTAGGGATCTCCCAGACAACCTGCCGGGTTGCGGGCCACCAGGACTGTAATTGAGTAGCTCTGGTCTAGCCTAAGGCTGCGCACCCCCCTTTGCTGGAGGCACAACTAGCCAGTCTGCTTTTTAGGAATTAGCACAATGAATTTTATGCATTGGATAGATACTGTCATACAATGAGTTTCTTATGTATGTAATTCATTTATCTCAATGCAGTATCTCATTCTTCGAGTGGTCCTTATAAAAACTGACTGGATACGCTATAGCCGCCCAGAAGAAGGTTCGGAGCGCACTGCATAAGATTTGACAGCTCATGGATTTCTCAGCTTAACCCCCTAAAGTCAGTATGTTCATCGGCCTTTTTCGGGCAGTAGCGTCTGAGCCATTCCTGCCCTGTAGGTGCACCATGCCCTTATCTCCCTAATAATTAACATTGTTTTCCAGTTTTTCAATACTTTATTTCTGCAGCACTTTAAATATTCCCGGCTAGCTTAGATCATTTTTGAGCCATAGGTTCTATGTACTAAACCTCTTTGCCCCTTAGACAAAAATGAGAGAATTACTTTCCGTGCAAAGGGCCCTTGTTCTCATGCAACACACCCAACAATGAGATCTGCAATTGCAATGGAGACAGTGGGCATCCCTGTCAAAGTATCTCATCATACAAATTTAGTAGGGCTATCCTGACTAATAAAGCTGACTTTCTTTGTGGGCCTTGACACCCTGGATATCTAGTGTATGGCAAGTGCACAAAAGTACTGCTTTGAATAGTTCTGTCTGATTAGCATTCAAAATGCCAAAACCATGAGAGGTGAAAAGTCAAATGTGTCTATGGGCTTATAATGAAGTGATTCAATATGTCTTCACATGCTTGTGTGCCTTCAGAGTAGCCAAGTTAATTATGATCCATATGAAATCACACACTCCAAAAAAAGTGAATACCAAATAAATTTCACTCCAGCAAAGGGACTAGGAAACTGATGAAGGACACATGTTGCAAAGCAGGAGGTTTGCCAATACCTAGAGAGTTGCAGTAAACCGAAATGTTTTTAATTTGTTTTTCCTATTATTTAGCAGATTTGCCTGCTGGGCTTACACGACACAGGCAATTAAAATTTGAGTATCTGCTGATGAAGAACCGATTGACCCGAAGGCCAGCTTTTTTACGGTACATTTGTAATTTCCTCTCGTATGGGTGATACAATGTTCAAAAGAGTTGACTAGGCAATCAAATATCAGATTCAAAGTATTAAAAGATTATTTAAAAAGCACACGTTGTTTACTTACTACTTGGGAAGGAGACTATGCACAGCGCATCCTTGTAAAATGGCAACAAAACAGTACCGAAAAACAGAAGAGGAAAAGCAAAGGATGGGATGGTGGTTTTTTATCACAAACAAGAAAACATAGCGCGCTGTGATGTTAATGTGTATATTTAGGGCACACATGGTAACTTTCAGCATGGTGTCCAATGGTGCCATTGGCGAAGCACAGTTACTGTTTCATTAATTTTCCATGGTTAACCACATATCATGCAATAGGACAGGATGACGAAGAAAAAAAAAAAAAAGAAAAAAAAAAAAAAAATTCAAAAAAAAAAAAAAAAAGGGTTAGGGATTGAAGAGTAGGGCATAGAGAGCATATTTTGGTATATTGTGGAGGGGGGCAACTGCCACATCCTGTCAATGTTGTCAATTACCACGTGGCACCCTTAACACTGGCCGAGAAATCCTCAATGGGATGGCAGCTAAAGTATACCATAGCAACTGCTCAATGAGTTCTCCAATTCGCATTACAGGATGGTGTCCCCTGCGGCTGTAAATGGTCGGGAACATGCTGATCCCACCACCCTACACCAGTTACCTTTTTTCCCCTGAACTTGCTGACTGTCCACCCACACCTCTGCCACCAGTGAGAGAGCTGCCAGCTCTAGATGAGGCCCACAAGCCCCCACCGTTTGTGCTCCCTGCTCTTGCCTCCTATGGAGTCCTAGCAACAAAATGATCACATGGCATCTTCTCTCTCATTTGTGTTTTCTGATATTCTACCAGTGCCACAATCTAGCTTACTTCTGTATTTTGTAACTCTAACTCTGGCTAGGGCCACAGATCCACGCCCTCCCATGCCATCTTAAACTTCAAGCTGTCAGCCTCTCTGGCACCACTACCTGGTCCAGCCTGTCAGTATCTAAAGTACCCAAGTCATCGGAAGCACAAGGTATGAAAACTACCTAATTCCCAGTGGAAGAAGGAGGAGGTAGTGATATGTGGTAGTGGTGGCCAGAGCCAACTGGGAACCCATTCACACCATGAATGAAGACGACAGACATTTCAGGAGTGCGTATCCAAGAGAGGGTCTGGGGGTTGTCAAACTGAAGAAAAAAAGGAAGGTTGAAAACCGAGAGAGGGTAAAGAAGAACTGGGGAAGGGAATGGATGATGTAAGAGGAGAAATAAGGGGGAAGGGTGGAAGAGAACGTGAAGAGATGGGAAGCGTGTGATTCATCAGTTATTTATATACCTTAGCTCATGCTTTTTCAGTAGAAGTTCAAGGCAAGTTTGACAATGAGCTACGATGTAGGTATTTCCCTGTCCCTGGAGGACTTAACAACCTACATTTGTCACTGAAGCCATGATCTACCCAAGGCCACAATGAAGGCCAGTCGGGATTTGAAACCAATGTTATACACTTAGGTGCAAAACATTCAAAAAAAACTAAGCAAATCAAACTCATTATGATCAGACACTGCACCACTCATTCACAAACCTAAATCATACACATATGCATACTTCAATGGCCCATCTAGAAAACTCCCTTACCCACAGCTCTCAATTCCAACTTAACATCTAATATTATATATCCTACCGATATGCACTCCCACTCAACCACGCACACATATCCCCTTGCACACACAGACCCCAACTACAAATTCTAGGACACCCACTACCCACCCAACCACATTACACCCAGTACATCGATCCATGAAATCACATCTACAAGTCTACCCAAATGCACTCATTCGGTTGCCAATAAAAACATACTTTTGTACATACTTAAACATGAATGCCTCGACCCTAAACCGAAACTTGTAGACACCCCATCAATCTCACCCTTGATCCGTAACCTCCAGCTCCAAGTTACCCTTCAATCATGCATCCCACTCACACCTATTCCATACTGTCTAATTTGTGTAGTCAAGACGTATGGATGAGAAAATGGTCTTTGTGTCAACACTTTTAGCATGCAATTTTAAAACCTTTTTCCTCAATTAAGAGATCGCTCTATTGTCTCTTGGTTCTTCTTTATCTTCCCAGCATTTCCTTTGGGACCACCTATCACATGTGTTTGAGCACCCTATTTAAAGGAAGTAATGAAATGATTGAAGTTTGAGCTACTGTTTTCACATGACCTCATGCTGAAGTCAAGGCAGTAAGCATGCGCTTGGTGCTAGTTTCATTTAATTCCAGATGCTGCAGACCTTAGAACCATGAATTTGGCAGGGTCCAAGAAGGAGATAATGAACCATAATGGGTTATGGTAATAAAATTGATAATGTAGTATATCCCAGATAGTGGGAGCAATATCTAAAAGCTCGCATAACGCCAACAATGCTTCTCCAACCAGTACTTTTTTCAAACTTAGGATATGATGTATTTTTATTTGCCCGTGGCAGTACAAATATTTTCCAAGTCCAAAGCAAGGAATGAATCAAAAGTTACACAATTTTATTAGAAACATAAATGTCTCTGGGGCCTTCTTAGAAAAACTTCACTTTATTTTTGTGGATATTATTTCTGTAAAAACCAAATACAAATGTACCTGAAAATTGAATTTCAGCTCATGAACTCACTTTGGTTTGTTAGTTACCACTTTTCCTACCAACCACACCCAGGTATAGATTAGTTTATTGTCTTTTTGAGTCAGTTCTTGGGGGGCAAATCTTTAAAAAAAAATGCGTACAAGGAGGGCTATACCCCTTAGTTTTCTCGCCTCAGTTGGTTCACAATTGTGGCAACTAGTAGAGTTATAAAAACCACCTTAATCTGTATGCCGTGACATAAATGATTACCTTACAATTTAGATTCCCCATGGGGGGGAGAGGCCCAATGCAGGATATCTTCAACACAGGTCACGGAATAGAGGGTGATTGTGGGTGGATGGTGTTGGGATGTAGGGGACTGAGTTGAAGAGAATTTGTACATGGCTGTCATAAATGGCCATAAACTTAAAGTGGCAAGGGTCATTAGATGCCACAGGGCTCTGAGGGTTTATTACATAAAGCAATACCCTGACCATGGATAGGAAGCCACACAGATATCCCAGATATAATCCTTAACTTATAGCTTTCATAGGAAAGGTGGGATTCCAATAAATATTACCTACCCCTCCTTTCCTCCATCTCACGCGTGCTTCCATTGCCAGTTACTTATATTGCACCCACAAATTTCCTGGCAGGGCCTTAGGTTAGTATTAGGAGCTTCCTCATTTGATGATGACACTTTCCATTAAAGGAGATGAAGACTCTGTGATTGCAGGCAGGCTGTGCAAAGTTTTCAGCGAGGCCAGGGCAGAGGAAGCGTTCAGTCCGTCAGGCTGAGTGATGGGGAGCGGCCAGGCGGTATGAATAAAACTGCGGGACAGGCTTCCAAATCACACAGGCGAGCAGGCGGTAACCTGAGCTTGTGTCAAAGAGTGTGACTCCAATCACAATAAATAAAATGAGAGTCGAGGGAAAGGAAGAAAAGGAAAGAAGCACAAAAAAAAAAAAAAAAAAAAAAGCCCCCCCCCCTCAGGTTAAATGATTGAAGCTTCAGAATGATGGCCTTTTTCTAATAATATTGAGCACTAGACCAGAGCATTCATTTCAAAAGGAAACAGCAAGTAACACTATATCTTAACTGGGGTTCATTGGTAACTGGTGTTGTATCCTTCAATCTTCCTTGCTTCTAATAATTTGCTCTAGGATTAGATTAACAAAGTGACGGTTGAGCTTGAACTGCCGTGGTGTAAGCATTAATGGGACATTGCCACATCATACTTTCAAGTGTTACTCAATATTATGCACTCTGTGCCGTGGAAATTTTGACATATACTGCAATTATCCAAACACAAACCATTAGAGTCAGCAGTAAGTAGCTAAAGTGAAGAAATATCTCTTAAGAGCTATTTTGCCATTATGCTATAGTATCTTTCACAGGCTGGGATGGGTATGGCTGTATCGCAATGGTTTTCTTCCTTTTTACCTCACTGCATGCAGCAAGTTAGAGTTGGCAGCACTTTATCTTCACTTTATTTAATATCTACTTCAGCCCACTTTGTACAAGCCTTAATAACATGGATGTGGGCTGTAGGTTTTGGGGCTAATTTTATAATTTTATAATTTTATGCTAGTTATGCACGTAAGTCCCTATTTAAAGTACTTCTGTGTGTGAATTGATACACATGCATGTTAGGCGATCACCATTTTTTATTTTTTATCTTTATGCAGTTTTACAAAATAACCAAGACAACAATCTTGTACAGAAATTGGGAAATGATTAAACAAACATATCAAATATAGAAACAATCAAGGCAAAATAAAACACACATCAAATCCCACTCTAGCCCACAAATAGGGAGATCCAAGAACTTGAAGAAAATATTAAATAATACAGTACCACAGGATAATAATGCAGGCATAACAACCAGTAACTCAAAATTCACAGTGAATCAGTAGGAAGCCTGATGGATCACCTGCACAGTGAGAGTTAAGGAAGGACAGCAGTTGGGAGAGCTCATAAAAAATATAAGAAGCTTGATATTTAGTCAGGCATTTGCATGGAAATTTAAGGAAAAAGAGACCAACCAACTGCTGACCCCAGGGCGTAAGAGGAGAAAATTGTGCCTCCTTCTCTGGGTTTCATGTGCAAGATTGGGGTACATCCGCACTAGCAACCCTTAAACAGAACATTCTTCTTTTAAAGAAAATTTTCATTAATCACTCCTTTTCAGATAACAATGCCAAGGTTACCAAAAGTGTAGCAGGTACAACTTCATCCTCCTGAGACTTCTCCAAAAATATCAGTTAAATTAAGAGCCACCGCTTGGTCTAACCCTTGAACATCCCTTGAAACAATATCATTCTTAGAAATTGGCAGGTAATAGCTCTTAACAACCGGTGAATGAGATTCTGGAGGAATACCTAGTATCTCAGTTAGGTAACTGTGTTAGCATATCTCTAACAGGTACAAGTGCAGTCTGCGGAAAGTTCATCAAGTGCAAATTAGCCACTCTAGCAGAGTTCTCCAAAGCTCCCAATTTAGCTCTTACTGAGGCAGCCTCCTTACTATGAGCATCAGACTGTTCTTCCACCAGCTTAACCTGTGTTTGAACTGTAGCAAAAGAGTTTTGCAATGAAAGTGCCTTAGCTGGGGTTTCTTCAATAGCCAGAGAACGCTGCTGAACTGTCTGAGCCAACAAGGTCACCTGTGGAACCAAAGCTGCTCCCAACTGTATGATAGCATTCCATATTGATTCTAATGTAAAGGTTTTAGGGCACTGCAAGGTGAAAGTCAAAAAGGACGCCTGCGCTGTGGGAAAACCCTCCAACTCTCCTGGCACCAGTGTCCAGCTCAGTAAGGCAGTTACCTTGAGTGCCTGCTCTCCAACTGACTGCACAGGAAAGTTGTCGCAGTGCTGCTGACCCGGAGAGAGAACCACTCCCTCAGTTGGAGATCCCGGATCCGTTGACTGCTGGCAAACAGACTAATGCGGTCAGCTTCAGAACACCGCAGTTCCTCCAGGGTTTCCTAGATGTGCAACTCCTTCACCGGTCACCGCGTTGTAGGGGAGACAGAATCACTGCCCATAGTCAGCTCCAAGCCACCCGACTCCAGTGCCGACTCTATTGAGCTTAACTCCCCCACCTCAACTGGTTGCTGAGTCGGCTGGGTAAGAAAGGCATCAAGGCTGGAGGTCAAGGAGAAGAGGTCGAGGGAGCCAGAGAAGGGAATCCTGCCCCCTTTCCCTTCCATTTCCTACCCATAGGAAAGCACCAGCCACTCATCAGGTGGTTGCCAATGCATGAGGCCTATTCGGCCTGATATTGCATTGGGCAGAGCTAAGAGCCCTAGCCTGCCTGCTGACCCCTAATCCAGAGCTCGCTGCACAGCCGGAAAGCTGCCAAGCCTAACTGGGCAGCAGTGATTTTGGATGCTGCCCATTTAGCCCCAGTTCCTTAATGATAGGTGAAGTAGCAGGGCGCTAACTGGGCAGCATCCAAAATTGCTGATACCCAGTTATCATCATTTCCTGCCTCTGCTCCGCCCTGGAACGCCCCAACACTCCCTGATGCTAACCAGATAGCGTCGGGGCTCATAGGGGACTTAATCAGGGAGTTTCAAAGGCACTAGCCATGTAGGTACGTTTGAAAATCCCCGATTAAAGCATTTACATAATTAACATGGGCTGTTAACCATGTAAATGCCTTCAAAAATTGGGTCCATCATGTGTACTTTCAGTTTGGATGGGCACTGGGGTGGAACTAAAGCAGAGTGTAAACAGTGCCTAAATTTGTACATGTAAGTTATAAAATATTACATGAAGAACCTAGGCACGAGCATTTCAGGTGGAACTGTCATTTGATTAAGATCTGCCTTTATGCCCCTCATCTATAAAGTACACACTTACTTCAGTTTATGAAATAGGCTCCAAGTACGCATGTAGCAAGGCATGTTAACAACGCAAGACCTATTAAACTTACCCTCTTTATGCCAGGGATATTATGTTATTTCTTTCCTGTCAAACTGTAACCATGTTTTGTTTTCACTGAAATCTCTAGTTCAAAATTATTTCCAGATGGTTAGCCAGTAACAACTTGGCTAATCATTTTAATAAAATTGAAGCACCTTTTGTCTTTAGGGAACTTCTGACAGCTTTGCTTGACTTTTTAGCTTTTAATTTTAAGGTTCCATTATGAACCAAGGCTCATGGACTTTGGTGTTATATTGGATTCCTGGCTTCTCATTAGATATGCAATCTCAGATTAGATGTACTATGATGTGGGGGTTTCATATGCTGTGACTGTTACACAGACATAATCCGTTACCAGAGCACCATGATTTTCATTAGTTTACAGGCATTTTTATTGCCTATAATAGACTACTGTAATTCTTTATGTGTCTACCTCCCTCCCATAACTGCAAGAGTGCTTTGGATTGTGCAAAATATGACAGCATATTTTTTTAACAGGGTGGAAACATTTATATTACTAAATTTAGATGGTTTCTAAGGCCTTGAAACATTGTGCACCTGCTTATCTTTTTATTACCTTGATTATTTTCAGCTTTTATGTGTCAAGTCAAATCAGAAACAACAGAGATCCTTCAACATTCAGAAAACAACTAAAAAACCATCTTGGGCAGCTCATGAAGCCACCTTTCGAACCTTTAGCTACCACCTCCTTAAAATTCCTTTCTTGGAAGGTTATCTTTCTCATTGCAATCACATCAGCACGCCGCATTAGTGAGTTGCAAACGCTAGTAGCTAATCCACCTTATGACAGGGTAGTCCTTAGGACTCATCCACACTTTATGCCTAAGGTGGTCTCGCCTTTTCATCTGAACCAAGAGTTCTACCTACCTGTGTTTTTTCCAGGACCTCATGCATCAAATGCAGAAAGGAATCTTCATACCTTGGACTGTAAAAGATCTCTAGCTTTTTACTTACAAAGAACACAGCAACATAGAAAGACCTCTCAACTCTTTGTTGCTTTTGATCCTTCTCATTTGGGACTTCCAGTCTCCAAGGGAACACTATCTAACTGGATTGCTCAGTGTATTTCCTTCGCCTATCAGTGTAAGAACCTTTCTCTGGAGGGCCATGTCACAGCTCACAATGTGAGAGCCATGGCAGCCTCAATGCTCATCTGCACTCTGTGTCTATTGACGACATCTGTCGAGCAGCCACTTGGGCCTCGGTTCATACCTTCACAGCCCATTACTGCTTGGACAAGGACTCCTGCTGGGATGCCTTGTTTGGTCAGGCTGTTCTCAAACACCTGTTCCACACCTAATCAACTCCTGCCCACCATCCCTGGTAGGATGCCAGAGATCCATGGGTGGAAGTGGAGCCCTTTTCAGGGACACACAACTTCTGGGGTCTCTCCCTGGCACCTCGACAGATGTCGTAATTACATTGTTATCCAAGTTTTATGATCCTCATTACTGAAATTACCTTGTTATCCAAGTTTTATGACCCTGTTTACTGTAACTCAGATGCTTGTTTTGGTGCTGAATTTTATGTTCGATGTAAACCGCGCTGATGTCAAATAGTGCGGTATTATAAGAAATGTAAATAAAAATAAATAAATAAATAAACAGCTTTTTAGTCGCAGACCTGTGTTATGGGCTAGGCAATAGACACCCCTCTTCTTGGTGATGCAGGACTGAGGGGTGGAGAATATCCATTACCTGCTGCAGGACTGCAGCACTGGACTGGGAAGTGTGTGTGAGCAGGTATACTCTATTCTGGGACTGTAAGTCCCAGAAAGGGCATTTGTTGGTGCTCCCTCTACTCAGTGAAGTAGTACTGGGAGTGTGTGTGCTCTGCTCCAAGATTTCAGGACCATAGGAATGAAGAAGAGATGAATTAAGAGAGGTGAAAGAAATGAGGAAAGGGGTTGGGAGGGGGCAAGATAGTGAAATGGAGGAGATGGAGATAAAAGAGGAGCATAAGAAGAGAGAGAGGTAAAGAAGGGGAGTTAGAGGAGAGGAAGGGAAAAATGTGAAGACAGAATATTGGGGAGCTGACTGGAAGAGAGTATGCCCCTTCACACACAGAGCTTCAACCCTGTCATCCTCTTACTTTCCAGTCCCCCTGCTTCAGTTCACAAGTATCCAGTGACTCAAAGGGAGCCATTTATCCCTATCCTGGAGAAGAACTGAGGCACTTGCCTGATCTGGGGGTGGCAAAGATCTATCGAGGGAGTACCCAATCCCAACTGTACAGGGTCCATTAATGAGTTTGAAGGACATGACTTAGCCTATCCGCCAGGGCATTGTCCTCACCAGCCAAATGGCCCCACGAGTCATTCTATGAGAGATGGCATAGTTCCATATCCTGACTGTCTCCTAACACAAGAGGTAAAAATGTAATACATGACTGCTTGATTGTCTGAATCAGTACACTTTGATTGGCAACCAAACTCTGAAAGCCTTTAGGGTGTCCAAAACTGCTCTCAGTTCCAGGATATTGATTTGTAAAAGACTTTCCTGGCAGGATCAAATTCCCTGAGTGTGGAATCCATCTAAATGGACCCCCCATCCCATCTTGGAAGCATCTGTTGTGAGTAACTTTTGATAAGGAGAAATTTGGAAAGAGATACCTTCAGTCAGATTGGAATGAACTGTCCACCAGGACAGGGAATCTCAGAAAACAGCTGTGACAGATATTACATCCTGGGACCTGTGAATGGTCTATGTCCACTGGGAAGACAGGATCCACTGGGCTTGCCTCGTTTTTTGATGTGCGCTACTGGAGTGCGTCGAACCGTTAAGGTAAAGTGGCCCAACATTCTCTGATGTCTGCTGATTCTTTTGTATTTCTTTCACAATTGACACCAGTTTGGTGAGCCTCAATTGTGGAAGAAAAGATTTCAGCTGAGTCATATCTAGCAGAGGTCTGATGGATTCCAAATGACGTGACAGAATTAAATCTGATTTGGGATAATTTATGCTATACCTTAGCAAATCCAGGATCCAGCTGGTTGTGCACAAGGATTCTTGAACACCTGAGTTGTGCTCTCAACCAACTAGTTGTCCAGATAGAGAAACAAGTGTTGAGTTGAAAGGTCTACCATTCATCCTAGTATTAAAAAAGCTGCCTGTGATTCTTTGAATGTGACAAATTATTGCCTTATTTTTTAACTTGTCATTTATGGCTAAGTTAATTGAACAAGTCATATTACATTTACTAATGGATTGTTTAGATTTATTTCACATTTTTGAGGGACTGGACTGGACTGGAAGGTGTACAAAAATTCTGTTGTCTACTTGTGATCAAGGGTTGGCCGAGCTTGGAAGAGGAAAGACACTTCTTGTAGGATTTCTTGATATTGCAGCTGCATTTGATTCTGTGTCTCAACTTATTTTCAGAGTTGGGTATAAATACTACTATTGTTTCCTATGGGTATTCAATCACAGATCTTTTAGATTTTAGGAAGAAGTTAAAGGATTATTTATTTAGTCAGGAAATCTTTTTGATCATTTGCTGCTTATTTGTTTTTTCTTTGACTATATTTGTTTTTTTTCTGCATTTTTATTTCTTATGTGACATTGTACCTTGCTGAGCATTTTATAGATCAGCTGGCTATAAGTTTGTATAAATAAATAAATAAATAAAGTGCATACCCAGTCTACATAGACACACTGCAACTTTGTAAATATGTACTAAGCGGATATGAGACCAAAGGCAGTATGCGATGCTGGTAGTGATGTTTCCCTTTGATGAATCACAGATAACTTCCTGTGACTAGGAAGTATCTGAATGTGGATATAAGCATCCTTTAAGTCCTAAAAAACATATCCTACTGATACTATTACTACTACTACTACTACAGTACTTCTACTTCTGCTTATCATTTCTATAGCACTATAAGGTAAAACACAGCACTCTACATATAGATGTAAGAGACACTCTCTGATCATCAAAGCTTACAATCTAATCAAGACAAACAACATCACAAAGCTAGGAACTAGAGTATGGTAAAATACACATAAGTGGTAAACAAGAGAGTGGGAGGCATCAGGATCAAAAAGCAACCTCAAAGAGGTGGGTTTTTAGTCTGGATTTGATAGGCTGAAGAAGAAAATCTGACATACTGACTGAGATAGTTTGTTTTAAGCATATTGAGCAGTAAGGTAGAATGAATGAAGTCTGGAATTGGTAGTGGCAGAGAAGGGCCCAGATAAAAGGGATCTGCCAGAGGAGCAGAGTTCCCAAGGAGGGGTGCATGGCGAAATAAGAGAGAAAAAGTATGAAGTGCCACAGAATGCATGCACTTATAGGTCAGTAGGAGAAGTTTGAAGTGAATATGGAAATGGATAGGAAGCCAATGAAGAGACTTGAGAAGAGGAATAATATGAGCATGACAAGGCTGGAAGAAGATTAGCCACGCAGCTGAGTTTTGAACAGATTGAAGGGGAGAGAGGTGATTTAGAGGGAGACCAGCAAGGAGGAGGTTGCAATAGTCTAGACAGGACGTGACTAAAGAGTGGATAAGTGTCTTAGTAGTGTAGTACAAAGGAAGGGACAAATTTGGCCAATGTTATAAAGAAGCAACAGGTTTTAGCTGTCTGTTGGATCTGTGCAGAGAAAGAGAGAGTAGAGTCAAAGATGATCCTAAGGTTGTGAACTGAAGAAATAGGGAGGAGTGTATTGCTATCCATAGATATAGAGAAAAGAGGAAGGGGGAGGTGGGAAAATGGTGAAAGATGAGCTCAGTTTTGGTCATGTTCAGTTTCAGATGTTGATGAGACATCCAGGCAGCAATGTCGTTTAAGCAGGCAGAGATCCAGGCCTGGATTCCTGGAGAAAATTTAGGCACAGAAATGTAGATCTGAGAGTCATCAGCATAAAGATGGTACTGATAACCATGGGAGGAAAATAAGTGCACCAAGGGACTGAGTGTAGAGAGAGAAAAGAAGAGGTCCCAAGCAGAGTCCTGAGGTACACCAACTGAACGGGGGGTGGCAGTAGAGGAGGAACCACCAGAACAGACACTAAAAGTGCGATGAGAGAGATAAGAAATAAACCAGGACAGAACAAATCCCCTAAATCCAAGCAAGAACAGAGTATCGAGGAGAAGGTGTTGATCAACAGTGTCAAAGGCAGCAGAAAGGTCAAGAATGATGAGAATTGAGTGGAGTCCTTTGGATTAGGTGAGGAACAAGTCACTGAAAACTTTGGCAAGAGCCGTTTCTGTGGAATGTAGAGAGTGAAAGTCAGATTGCAGTGGGTCCAGAAGGTCTTGAGAGGAAAGTCAAGATAGTGGCGGGTGAACCACTCATTCAAGTAGTTTTGAAGCAAAGGGAAGGAGAGAGATAGGTAAATAATTGGAAGGACAGGTAGGATCTAGTGAAGACATTTTGAGGAAAGGTGTAACCACAGCATGATTGAAGGCAATAGGAACAGGTGCAGTTGTAAGCAATAGGTTAAGGATATGACAGATGGAAGGGATGACGGCGGAAGAGATAGAACATAGTAGATGGGTGGGGATGGGATCAAAAGAGTAAGTAGTCAGTTTGGAGGAGGAGAGAAGATTCACAGTTTCCTTGTCAGTGATTTCAGAAAAGGAAGAAAGGGAGACCAAAGGTGAGGGAAGGATATGGGATTGAAGAGGGGGAAGATGAGGTGGAGGTGACCATGCAGAGAATTCAAAGCTAATCTTCTGGGCTTTGTTATGGAAGTAGTCAGCCAAGGTATGGGAAGACAGGGAAGGAGGCATTATAGAAACATAGAAACATGACGACAGAAAAAGACCACATGGTCTATCTAGTCTGTCCTTCCATATCAACCACTACAACAGTCCCCTTTTTATAGAAACATAGAAACATGATGACAGAAAAAGACCACATTGGGGGAGGAAGGACCCTGAGGAGAGAGAGTTGAGCATGGCAAAGAGACAGCAAGGGTAAGAGACAAGAGAACTAGTCAGATAGACATATGCTTGGTGAGTACTATGGCCGAATGGAAAGAGGTTAGCATGAATTTGAAATTTAGATAGACAGTAAGGGTACACGATTTAAGCCAAAGGTGCTCAGCTCAGCAGGCATAAGAATGTAGGTAGTGGGTTGTTGAGATACAATACGCTTCACAAGGTGTGGAATGGGAGGAGCCAGTGCATCCAGAGCAGTGGAGAGTATAGTATTATAGGAGGATCTGCCCCTCAAACTACTCCTGACTCTAATGAAATATTGTGAAGCTACCAGAACTTCCTGGATTCCCAATTACTCTGCCTTGTCATCACCTCAGCACTCATGGGCAGTATGGGATGTCACTCTTCTCTTTAAGGACTCCCTCCCTCTCAGGGGATTCCTGGGCTGGCCCTGAAAAGCTTATCATTAAGTTAGGTACGTCTCACGCACTTCACATTCTGCTTCTTTACTGTGCGCCATCCCTCCATAGTACACAATGGACACAATCCAACAAACTCTCTTAGATATAGTAGTGGCCCTCCTAAACTTACTAATCCTTGGGTATTTCAATATTCACTTCCATACTCCTATTAGATCGCATGATTTCATCTTTCTCCAGTCTTAGAGGACCACAGATTTAATCAGCTCATTCCTGGATCCACACACATGGCAGGGCATACCCTCAATCTGATCTTGACCCAGCATGATACCCACCCATACCCAATGGATGTTCCTACCCACCCACTCCCCTGGACAGATCATTTTCTGATTTGCTTCCTTCTTCCATGCCCAGCTGTTCCTCTCCTAGCTCTCCCACCTGTCATGGCTATCCCTCCTATTACCCATAGGTGCATGACTCCAGAGAATATAGCTCAATTTCCAGCCATTAATGACTTCTTCCTATAGCATTTCTCTCCCTTCCCCTGGATCAACAAGCAGATCTTTGGGATTCTGTCACAATATCTCGATCTTATTGTTCCCAAACATCAGTCTAAACCTATGTTTATGTTTATATTTATTCAATTTGATAATCTTTAATCTTTAATCACACTTGATAAACCGCTTTGTCGAAACATTAAGGGGCATGTTTACTAACAGGCCGGTAAAGTGCGGGTCGCGGTAGAGTGAGTGTGCCGTATAAGGAGTGGGCGTTCCGTCCTGAAGAAGAAAAGCCGTGATTGACAGATGCGCTAAGGTGCGCGGCGCCCGTGTGCGCTCCGCACCTTACCGCAAATGAGAGCCGAACGGGAGGCATATGTGTCGCGCTGATCAAACAGAAGGACAGAGCCACAGCACAATGGTTTGAAGCACTGACCAATGGTGCAGGGAGCAGGGGTTCGAAAACCACACAATGCGCAATGGCTCGCTGAGGTGTTAGTTTATGAGGCAGAGGAATACTGGGCCAAATAAAGCAGCCCGCTGAGTTTTGTTTTGGCACACATCAAAACTGGACGGGATAAAGGAGGCGCGCTGATGTTTTTATGCGACATTTGAATGCTGGGCGGCATAAAGCGTCGCGCTGATGTTATCTGGCGGCATATTACTACTGGGCGGCAGAAGGCGGTGCGCCGGTTACGGCGGCAATCGCATAATGGAAGGTATAAGTGGGGCGCTGATGTGCAAACAGAAACACAGAGCCACAGCACAATGGTTATAGCTCCCACCAATGCTGCAGGGATCAGGGGTTCAATCCCCACAGTGACTAATGCAGACTGCTGTGTGCTGTGTAATGTTAGGAGGCTGATATATAATGGGTGGCATAAGGCGGTGGTATGCTGGGCAGAGAGCGTTGCGCTACTGTTTTCTGAGTCATGTCAATACTGAAAGGCATAAGTGACGTGCTGATGTACCTCTTCAGAGAGCATAGCCTCAGCACAATGGTTATATCTCCAACCAATGCTGCAGGGATCAGGGGTACGATACCCAACAGTGCAAAATGAAGATAGCTGGCTGAGGCAGTAGCTGTTAGGGGTAATATTGTTTTAGGAGTACCGTATTGTATATATGTAGAATCATAACCGATAGGCAAATACACTCGCAAAGCAGTGTAACAGAACGTCGCCCATAGGTTAATGCAGAGGGCACATGTGAAAATGCAATGTCCGCCATGGCACCCTACAATGTTGGTGAAGTGTAGCCAAGTGTGCTATATGAGGCAGGGTAAGGTGAGAGCACTGTCCCAGATGGCAGCAGTGTGCATTGTAACGTATGGGAAATGTAAGTCGGTGTGTTGACCAAGGTTCTGCCCATACCTGATTTGGCAGGGAGGGGCTGCAGACAGGGGCAGGCGACTGGATATGAACAGGGGATTAGAGTGTATCTTAACTTGTAAACTGCCCTATTCCAGTTTTAGTACAACAGCTCCAATAAACTCATCCTATGTGGAAGAAGCCAATACTCCTCTGTAGTGACTTCTGACCACTTGTGCAGATATTGAATGATGGAGGGGTGATTATGCTTTGAATGTTCCAGTGAATAAGGTTGGCAGAGGTATGTCAACTGTCTGTGTGCAACTGTACAGCAATCTGTGATGCTGTCTCAAAAGAACTACCCCTTGTGCCAGATATTAATGCACCTTTTATGGTGTTTCAGAAGGCACACACGTTGCTAGGAAATGAAAACCTCATTCTCCACAAAGGCCATGTGGAAAGGCTTGTCAACTCCCAAGACACTATTGTATGTAACCCATAAGCTGTGTCAATCAAAGGCATGGCAAAAAGATGCCCCAAGGATGTAGAGATGAACCCAGAAACGTAACCCAGTAGCACTAACATCCCTCAGTTGGAATGGCAAAGGAGGTCTGTGGCAAACCCACACGTTAACACAAGCACTGCACCAGAGCTTAAAAACACCCCAAAAAACAATACAAAAGTAAAAGAGGGATGAAGATCAGTTGCTGAACTGCAGAAAATCATCCCCAACCCATGTGGCACCCATTAAAATGGACAACCCAGTTGAGGGTACAATATGCTCACAGCACACATCAGTACATATATGACCCTCAAACAAATGTTAAACACCTTTTATGGAAAAGCATACAAATATAAGACACCACACAGGAAAGCACACTAATGGACCACTACCACAAATCACAATGGCTAAACCGGCATGCACACCAACAATTTGAGATCCTTAGCAAAGACAGCATAAAGAAAGAGTTCAGTCCATTAAACAACCCGCCTGATGACTGTCAGGACAAACAAAAACCAAAAAGTAAGCATGATGAAATGCTCATGCAGAGCTGCTAATTACTCATACAATTGCAGTCTGTATTTGTGATGTGGTGCACATGTGCACACACAATGAAATGTTCTGCAGTGGATACAGCATGCAAAAGAGGGGAAAAATATACCACAAGGGCAACAGAGGACGGTATGTGGAATATGTTAATAATTTGGATCAGGACATGAGAAAGTTCCACATGTAATCAGGTGTAAACACACAACACCTGAATCACAGAAAACCAAACCCCCCTGATGTGTTGCCATGTAAACACCCTAAAGTGGGACACCTCTGAAACGAAATAATATGTGATGGCTAAGCAGCACACAGGATGCACCTTGACGTACAGTGAGGAGAGAGAAGGGTGTATGTAGAGGTGAGGAACCTGCTGTTACCTCATGGTACAGTCAGCAGATTAGAAAACAAAGGATATAGCACATGTGCTAATCAAAACAAAAACATACAGAGTAGAAACACATGACTGTAGCCACTCCCAGAAAACAGTTACACTGAGTACACAGTAACACACTGAGCACACTGAGCCAAGCATACTAAGCACACTGTGTGGCAACCGTGAATACCCAGTGAGGTTACATGTGTCTGCCAGCTACACAGCTGTCACTGTACAAGGATGCCGAGCACAGGTGGCACATGTACATGTGTGGCAAATGGCCCCAGACAAGTGTTAATGTGATCAAAGAGAGAAGGACTAACCTACTGTTAACAAAATGGCCTTGGACCCAAGCAAACACTGATCAATTCCCACTAGCACCCCATGTGGCCTAGGTCAAGTCATGTAACCCCTCATACCGTGGAACAAAGACCAGTTAATCCTCATCCAATGATATTGGACAAAATAAACAATGCAGTCCCTGGGTCACAAAGACGCAGGACTGAGAAACAGGCAATGCAATGTCTGCCTTGGTATCACCCGGCGCAATCACCAAAAGAGCCACATGGATGTGGACTATATATCTTTAGGTGGTATACACATCCCAAATAGTGTAGTTTCAGTGGCCATCATAATATGAAGGTGAGTGCATCTCTGATGGAATATTGAAAACCCCTCTAATAGGGCCATAAATCTAACTCACACAAGGAAAAGTTAATTCAAACAACCACAGAATGAAAGAGCATGAGAATATAAATGTGCAGCCACTGCATTACAATGCACTGGGCAAAGCAGGACCCCCAGCGCCTACCTGATTCTGCATGCTGCAAAGGTGTGTAATGCACATATGAGTGCAATGTAGAGGGAGTAAAGGCGCTGCATATTGAGGACACAAACACACATCATGTGTCCCTCAAACCATATCCATCTTGCTGCAACACAGGCGGACAACCAAACCAAAAAAGCCTCTATGTTGAGAAAATGTTTTATTGTGAAAATCACGTGGGAAAGTAAGGTGTGTGGTCTCACATAATGTCTGAGCTAGGAATCAAAGCTGACCAACAGATGTAGGACACAAAAACTTCCTCCTCAAAATCACAATGAGTATAGGCAAAAAGGTAGGACAGGCAAATGAACACAAACAAAATACAAAATCCAAAAACTACCTTTCCCAAACCTATACATATACCACCATGAAGGAGTTGGCCCTGCAAACCTGTGTCAGAGTAGACAGGTTTGGCCACATATAAACATAATACATGGAATGGCACAATTCGTCACGAAGTGCAACGGTGGACCCACATTGCCACACTGCAAAAACATCATTGTCGCAATGTGAGTGTCTCTACCACAGGGGCATAGCCTGGACTGTGCACATGGGAAATGCAAGGTGTTGACATACATGCAGGACTGTCAAGTCTGCACATCCAACACAAACACAATAAGCAGGCATTTCTGAACAAGGAAATGAGGGCCAAACATCCTATACGGGGAAGCCACAAAGAAACCAAAGAAGTCTGAGGTCCACATGTTTTTGTCTCACAAACCATTAGGTCCGTCATATGCAAAGAGCACCATCCACAGTGCAACATGAGACAGTGGATGCCACAACATGCACGTAAACACCCTTGTCTCCATTGACCACATTAATTAAAGATGGTCGTGTGTCCAAAATCATGGTTGACGGTGTACACTTTGTAGCATGTGCATCGTGGAAAGAAAGGTGGACATACACAATAGGAGTGCTCCCATCGTTGGCGTCTGTTTATGGCGCGCAAAACATGTGGTGTATGCTGATTAGGAAGAAAAAGATGAGGGTTTATCCTGGGTGGCATGTCACACCCAGGGCCAAAACGTAACAATACTAAACTGTGTAGAATTCAGACATGGGAGGATCAGCTGCACATCCATGTCATTTGCTGCTGCACACGGGGGGAACACTGCCAAAAGTAACAATACTATGTGCAATCCACACACGGTTGAGGTTAATAGTGTTCCACCAAATATGGCTAGGAATAGTCAAGCGTGAATGTCAATCATTCCACTGTTCTTTGAACGTTCATGTGTGTTCTCGAAACAATGAGCAGGACTCCCTGCAGAGAAACACATTCACACAAAAAAACAGTGCAGAGGACACACCTTCTGTAATGGAGAATTAAGTAGATTAATGAGTAAATACTGGTCCATCGCCAGTCATATGTCTCACTCGCAGAGGTAAAAACATCCAATGGGGCACTTTCTGAGTGTTAAAACTGTCTATGGTGTTGTGTCATTCCAAAAGGTGGGGTGATGGTGACACCAGATGCACTGTAATAGAATGTAGTCCGGTATGTACTCAGCCCTGTTGTCATGAGAGGATAGTATGTTCTTGTGAGCCACCTATGAAAAAAACACCACACAATGCCACACCGTTACACCTTTGCAAATGCACAAGAAAGGTATGTGAAACCACACAGTAACATTACTCAACAAAAACATTGGTCATGACATCATTTAATACGAAATACACACATGGTGTTATAAAAAATGGGTATGGTCAGGTCCCACTTGCTCGTGTCACACAGGTGTGTCACATGCATACACACGACATGCATCTGTTTATGTGCACATAGAGGAAAACATTATATGCATATAAGACCAATTATGATTTTCCATCAACAGGTAAACATAGACGATACAAATCTGCATGAATTAACAAATGTTGCAACTTACCTTGTGTGTGCATCAGGGTAGTATGTCCGCAATCCCATGAACCACTACACAGCCAATAAGAGGGTGACAGTGAAGGCAGAGAATCTCAGCAGTCGTGTACAAAAAAAGGTCAAGCCGCATGCTGCCGTGATGCCATGTCCACATTATGGTCAGTATCTGAAAATAAATAAAGGTGACCATCAGTGGTGACTCAGAACACTAAGGACACTATTTGTGTCGCCACACCACCACAACACATGATGATAATACGCATAAAGGTAAACCAGCACTACGGAAAACACATACCACAGTCACAACTGCACCCCAGGAGCACAGTCCCATCACAGTACATGTTAAAGTACTATGCCTGAAGAGTGTCTCATCACAAAGGCAACCAGTAATCTCACCCTACACACAAAAGTATGCATATTTCTGCAGTCCAGCTGCAAAACACATGGCCTGTATGTGGTCCAATGTGGACCTTTTAGACATATAAAGGCCCCGTGAACCGGCAATAATACCCTGTGTTGGATTATGGTACACATGTTCGGGTAGGGAGCAAGTGCAGGCAAACCAAAAAATACAAAACCTAACTACACACACATGCAGATATGCCCGTAAACTGTCACATATACAGTGTGGCACAGGACATGCTGAACACACAAACACATGGGGATATGTGTGACAACAGCAAGGGATGGGTGATGGAGCCTGAAGTGAAACAACAAAAACAACACAAACCATCTGCCCAATATGCGGAGCAATGAAGATATGTTTTCCACATGGACCCCAGGCACACACAATCTCCCTGTACATCAAACTACCCCCCAACGCAAAGCATATTGGGTGATGTTCAGTCCACATTGGCCAATCCAACACATCAACAGCAATCTGAATAAAACTATGTCCTGTGCATTGGGAAACACAAACAGTAACAAACATGTCAATGTTCTACAAGAGTTATCACACACTGCAGCCTTCCTTTCCACAACTCTCATACCACCACACCATCACCTCAATGTCTGACTGACTCCCTATCACAAATGTATAGATCTCTCACATTGTGAGAGGCGACAGCACAGAGTTGTAGGAGGCTATCCTCAGGCTGGCAATAATCAATCCTGTCCCCATCCGTACCTCTGTGTTTTGTTGTACACGAAAGATCAACAGACATGTCAGAAACCACCATGGTTCTGCACCTCATCACCAAAAAGTACAGACGAAGTCACACAGATCCACTATATTGGCAAACAATGCCCCCTATCATTATGGGTCGGGGTGTGTCAATGTTGGAAATGCAAAGTTCGCTTACAATTCTTGGCAACACATATGGAATATAGCACGAGGGTCTCATGTGATGCAGGGAAACAAATACATATCCTTGGTTCGTAGATGGCATACCTTGAATCCTAGTGCCAGCTCCTTTGCTGATGATCTCCACAGATAGCTTGTCAAATGTGTGCGTACACCATGTCATTAAAACCCCAATGGATGTATATTTTTACGCAAACCTGGATGGCTGCATGCCCATCACAACTGTTGTGTCATTGAGAAGGTCAACGCATGGATAGCCAAATATGTGTACCTCAGAAGAAACAACTCTCACAGAGGTCTGGTTTTTCACTCTGCCCAAACATAATCTCTCCCTTCCCTGTCCCGACTATCTATCAATCTATCGTAATGGTTGACTGTACTTTCCTACACTTGCTCACATACCCAGCCTGTAGCTGAGGCATGATGGCATTCTGTTGAGAATTTATCAGCACAGATATGCCATGTACTCCGCTGAGAATCCTGCACAACCATAAGCCACCAAACACATTCTGTGCTCATACTGCCCACTGTAACGCACCCCTCGCTGATATGGGGTAGGTTATCCTCTCGTATCTGTGTACATATGTAGCACTCGTACCCTTAAGGTCAATTCGCATACACTGTAAATGTAGGGCAATACTACCTCTCTGGCTGGACTAATGCTCAGATCCCCATCCTATAAACATGTCCATGTCATGGCTTTCTGGTGCAGTAATACATTCCGACACACTGTAGGGCTGAACATTAACACCCTACACATAGATACCCTAATATCCGCAGAAACTAACGACTAAGCATCTGTCCTGTGATATGTATGTTCCGGATACGGCCATAATAACAAAGCAACACATAGCCAGCGGACAGGAGTGTACAGAACCGAAATGTACACCCACAAAGTGTGTGAAACATATAAAATTAAACCCACTGGCTACATGTCCCCAAACGTGGGACTGGTCTCACACTGTGAACATCCTCCACCCATATATGGCTACCACTGTTATCCACACCCATATCATCACAAACACATCATTTGTGCTCAACCAACAACAACACGTGCTAACCACAGGCAGCCACATAACTGTAATTTTAACCTTAAAGCAATCACACCAGCCGTATGAGCACCCACCCACATCATCTGGCACCAAAACCATGCTGTTGTGTCCTGGCCCACATTGTTTGTGCCTCACACAGGCCTATATGTGTAGTTGTGAGTATTCGCACAACTAAATACTATGGTGTGTGTCACATACAAAGCAGATCCTGACATAAACTGTAACTGCCTGTAAACATAACACACATAGGATTAAAAAGCTGTGTGGGTAGGTAACTGCACGCACATAAAGAGCCATCTCTCTCCAATTCCATCCTCCAGTCCGCCTGCTGTCCCATCTACTGTGTGTCACAATGGCACTGGTACAGGGGGGCCACATACGTGGATCGTGCTCCCGATCCTCATTAATCTCTGCAGGGATATTGTGCCCTGAGAGCAATGTTGTGCAGGATTGCAACAGGCTTTCATGGTTATCTCTGCAACAGTCCTTGGCTTATATAACGCTGTAAGTCTCCCCGCCTGACCTATCCAGACACCTGAAAGCGACTTTTCAACACGCCAAAGGGTACCGCTCGATGACTGAGACGGCTGGAGAGGCATGGGCCCTCATTGTACCTCCGCTCTTGCACGTGTCCGTGGCTGACGTACAGGGGTCAGCAGCCAGAGGCGACAACCCATAATCCTGCATTCACCTTGAAAAAAAGAAATAGTGCGTGTCCAATATTCAACATAACTGACATATGTTAAGAGGTAGTAACCCTACACAAACATGCCCTGACCTCAAATCCTAACATAATAATCCGAACAATTAAAATGAGCTGGTCTGTAAAACAAACACCATATTGCTGTTAGAAAAGGAAGGACACACATAGCCTAGAAAGTAAGTAGTTCACCTCATGGGGGAAATTACCCAAACAGTTCCATCTATACTGTAACATATTGTGTGGGTGTGTGCGCGATTGTGCGCTGACATGGGTATTGTAATGCATCTGCTGTCCCACATTGGCAACCCCTGCCAATGAGAGACGATAGTAACGATCTCACGTGTCACATGTTCATATTGTATGTCTGATTATTGTATGTCTGAACACAGGTAACCTAGGTTAAAATATGCTAGCCAGAGAGGGCACAAAAAAAACAAACTCGCAGAAGCATGTAGCCATGGAGGCCTGGTGTAGTATACTGTGGAACCATATCACCTAGATGCATCCTGTCCCTGTACGGTTGGGGGCAAACATAATCATAGATCTCATACTTCTGTGTCCCTTATGCCTGTATATTGCGATAACATAAATTGTTTTTTATAAATACCAATCCATGTGCACTCGTGTCTATCCTGGGGAACATCCCAATGAAGGGTCGGGTGGTGGCGGGTACTGGCTCTGCAAACCTGCACAACATGTACTACTCATGTCTTACCTCATAGAGCATAACACATCGGTACATTACCGTCATTGTGTAGCTGAAAACAATACAAACTCTGTATGCACACACATAGCCCGACAGCTTCAGGCATGCTCCCTTTCCAATATGTTAAACTACATGAGGTCACTGGCCCAATATGTGGCTAAATCATGATCATCTACAGTAGGCCAAGGTACTAGCCACCCAAATATACTTCGTGATACCCCATGCTGTGACATAGGCCAAATGCCGTGAACCATACATATCCACACGAGTGCTGCCTAGCTGGAAGGGCAAAGGGCCAAAAGCATACATCCAGAACTTCCCAAAAAACCCCTCATATTATATCCTGGCGCCTGGGGTAGCAAACAACAGTCCAGACGTGAGTGTGTGAACCCCACACACCACATGAGAAGGGTATACCTGTATGGGATGGAGCAATTATCACAAGGTTAAATGGACATACAAGCATTATTTGGCAAGACCCCATCATGATACGTTCACCCCACCGACCCAGGGCCACAACACCCCCCCCCTCAGAATGTGGGATGTTGCATGAGGTGATATTACCACACAACTTATGTGGAAGGGGAATTGTATGCAACAGCCTAAGGCCCACATGCACAGGGGTGTTGTCACCTGCCACACCATGTGAAATGCGCAGGCTGGAATTCATTATAATGCTCAGGAGTTGATGGTCTATGTTGGTGTTGTAGCTGCCGTGGTATGTGTTTACGTCTATACCCCTGTGTAATACAACACAGATCATTACTAACAGATACAACAGTCCCCAAAACAAACATTGCTTCATATGTTGGAATCTAAGTTTAGGGTTTTTTTTAAACCGACGGTAAGTTGTTTGCTGAGCTATGTGTAGTTAGACATTAAGGAAAGTTACAAACCACATACATACATTACAGACACGATGACATAATCACCAGCAAAGATACAGTCACCCATAACGTCCGCACCTCAAAATTGTTGTTGAAGATTGCCGAGTGATGCAGGGATATAAGGAGTCATGGGGGGTGTGGCACCCTGGAACCTAGGGGACCAAATTCAGGAATATGGGCAGCATTAGCAATCACATACAACACCTGAACATTCAGGGATGAATGGTTCCGGTGTGTTGCGGTTGCGGAAACGCCACCTCCACTGTCTCTAGGCGGGACCAGGGCAACATGTGTGCAATCAATAGCTCCCATTCACGTGTTGGTATCCCTGCTAATGTCTCAAAGGCCATGGTTCAGGGTCCGCCCATTGTTGCCTAGTGTGGTGAATGGCTATTTTATTCCCCACCCGGCTGACAGGGCACGCAAGTACGTGGTTGGAGACATCGTTGAGAAGGATGGGCGGCTCATGCGACCCACTGCAGCCACAGATGACTGGAAACAGCCAGAGGCAAAAAAATGTAAAGCAGCAAGGAGCTTGACTAAACCTGGTATTGCATGGGACCGATCAGTCAGGGGCTCGAGGTCAGGTCTTAAATCCTCATTAAAGCTCCCTAATAGCCCTTGTGCTCAGTCGGTACAGGGAGATGACCTGGTCCTCACGCATGCCCTGGCGCTGTGCCCTGGGCCTGTTAGAGGCGTGGACTGCCGAGCCTGCACCTCTGCACGCCGTCTGTGCCGTGAACGCACAGCACATGGCTGGACCACCTCCACAGCTGCAGGTCTGAGTTGCTGCGGGACTACACCCATGCACTGTGCTGCAGCCCCGTGGACACCATCTCCCCTGTCCGGCAACAGCAGCATCTGCCCACCACTCAGGACACATGCATAAGCATATATTGATGCCATAAACTCCTCACTTCCCACTACCGAAACAAAATCTACCAAACACAAAAACTCTAACAAAAACACCAAAAACACTATACAGTATCCAAAAGTAAAAACAACAACTGACAATACACACACACCACAATATAATAAGCAATACAAACACCAATACAATCCGCTAGTACAACTGCATAGACGTTCGTTATTCTCCACACCAACCACACTCCTCCTGCTTCTTCCTCTACAACCCTCAACGTGGGTAATGTTGTGATGGTAATATATGTTATTCTGGGGTGTGTGGTTTGCGCACACTGCGCATGCGCAGTTTGATCGCATGCGATGCCCGTTGGTGCGCGCGTGCGCCACTCTACGCATGGGCGTCGGTCAGTGCGTGCCCACACGTATGTGCGCCGGTGTGAACATGCGCACAAAACACAGACACCCATGCGGTAGTCGTTGTAGTGCGCATGCGTACTGCGACACATGCGCAGTACAGTGTCTCAGGGCGCATGTGCGTTTGTCCGCGTACGGCCACCCATGCGTTGGCGAGCACGCGCCCAACGCACGAGCGTCACGCCCGCCCAATTGCGCATGTGCAATGGAAGACACATGGCAATACACTATAAATAGGCCTGCACACGTGCATCACGTTGAGGGTTGAGGAAAGGAGTCACAGTTAGAGAGAGAGGGTGTCATAGATAAAGTCTGAAACAGAGACAGTGGTGGGACTACTGCACAGGAAAGAAGCACAGTGAGGGATAACAAAATCTATAGGTAGAGAGGCTGTGGTGGGAGTAGTCCAGAGGAAGGAGGGAGAGAGTCAGTCCAGGGAGTACGGCAGCGGAGAGAGGCAGTGTAAGATAGTCAGGAGCAGAGTAGATTCCTCACCTTGTGCTAAGATAATATTTCTGTTCCCTTTGTTAATGTGTCCTTTACTGTGTCCTGTACTGTAACATTCTGTAAGTCTGTATTGCATGCTGTGTATTGTTCTGTTTTGTTTAAGTGAGTGCTGTTCTGTTGAAAGGAGCATTTAAAACATACAGAGATGGAGAGAGAGAGAGGAGAGAGACGGTTGAGGGTGAGGGTGAGGGTGTGGAGGATGTGTCCCAACCTGTGGTGGGTGATACACCGACGCTACAGACTGCACATCCTAGGGAGGGACATGCAGGACCATCTTTGGGCCACAGCCTGCACAATATGTCCAAACTGGGAAGAGAAAAAAGGGTACCTGTGCCTGGTCCACAGCGAAAAAGAGCTCTACGCTTCAGTGATAGAGAGAACTATATCCTACTCTCGCATGTAATTGAAAACTATGACCTCTTATTTGGCAGGCTCAGCAGTCGCACAACAGTGGCCTCCCGAATGGCAGTATGGGAGGAGGTGCGTGCTGCAATTGCAGAGGCAGGGGGCCCCACAAGGGATGTTGAAAGCCTCAAAAAGAGGTACTCGGATATAAAAAGAGGGGTGCGCCAGCACATGGTGGCTGAAAGACAACATGCGCATGGCACAGGTGGTGGGGGCCCTTTTATCCCATCACTCACACCATTGGAACAAGAGCTGGCAACACGTTTGGGCCACATCTATCTCCGTGGACTGCCGGAGGCCCTTGACACGGCACATCCTGACGCAGGTATGTATAGTATTGCCAGGTTCACAATGTCCCTTCAGTACACATCATTCAGCTGCACAGACACTCCCATACCTGTGACCCAATCCACACCATGTTTAAAAAGTGGTGTCACATGTGTGTGTTATGGCCATGCACAAACTGTGTTGTTGCCATGCCCTGTCACAATATTACATATGTGTCCCTCGAAAACAGCAACCTCCCCATCTGTTGCCAAAACTACACACAACAATTCCTATCCAACCTGCACATCTGTGATTGCAAAGCACCATATGATTTTGTGGCACACTAATCAGGTAACGTGTGTGTGACATACTATTTGCCACAGTGCTACATGTGCTTCTCAGTGGGCCACAGGTGCTGGCTACATGGGATCCACGGCACAATGGGTCACAGCCAAACATATCCAACAATGAGCATATAGTATGTCTAGAGACAATATTTCAAATGCATAATTAAACATAAACAGGCAATGTATGGTCCAAACAAGTGTAAGGGTGATGTATTCTCACACATGTGTGGACATATGTTGTACAGATAGGGGAAGGGATGTGATGGGGGACACATGTGGCATGGCACTCCAAATATACACATGGAAAATATGCAACATGTGCATGGCCACACGACACACATGTGCCCCAGAAACAGCTGAATGACGTAGACAAACATGTATGGGAGGGTGTCATGGGTCGGGTACGCAGCACACACGCACATACCCACCCCATCATCTCTGTGGTGTCTGTGCCACACATATATAGATATGATTATGTTGAAACATATGTGTTTTCCTTGTTATTGTTCAATATGCAGGTGACTACAGTAAAATGGGAGAGGAAGAGGAGGAGGAGGAGGAGGTGGAGGAAGAGGGTGACTTTGACATCACAGTGCCAATGAGTGTGTTGGAGGATGAACCTGCTGTCTCAGGGGGCAGCACAAGTGCTGTTGATGAGCCCATAGAGCCACCTGTACCCAGTATATCACCACTAGGGGCAGCATCAAGGGAGAACATCCAAGGACCCAGGCCGCAAGTATACACCGAGAGCCCTGACCCTCAGGTGATGATGGCGGAGTTAAGGTCCCATGGCGTATCTGCACGTCGCGATGCTGAAGGTGGGTGACATACGACAGTCATAATTCCAAAATAAACACCAATAGTCAGTAGTTGGTGTTTGTGTGGTGAATGTTTCAACATAACAAAAACATATATCACATGTATGTCTCATGTTGGTGGGATATTGTTTCGTGAAAGAATGGTGTGGGGTATAATATGGTGTTACTATGACGCAAAACAGAATCACCGAAGGTCAGTTGACACCCACAGATGCAGGCCTAAAAGGAATGTTGTATAAGGGCCACCATGTTGTTGTCATGAGAAAGATCAACACTTGCCCTTGCAACAGTCTACCTCATTGCAGACACCCAGATGTCTGGTAAACCACAGCATGACATCTAAATGATAGTTAAAGAAACAAACATACCATATATAGCAATGCAACCCTCCTCTGTGATGTAACAGCACAAAGACCGCATTCCCCACAGTCTGCATCTGCAGGTGTCAAATTACATAGCATATGGAGAGAGGTGCGAAAATATGTCAGGTCAACCATAGATACGGATCTACAGAGGGGTCTCAAACGTACAGTATGAACCTGATGGCTTGTTTGGAGAGAACATTCCTCAATTTCCTCTGTACAGAAAGACATAACATAGACTGTAATCCAGACAGAAAAGGAAAACACCATGTCCCCTTACTGTAAGGCCAACAATCCCTCAACAGATTGCATAGGCTGTGAGCATGTGTGTCCCAGTTAAATTGTGGGCCTATGTCCCCATACCGTGTGATGGTCCCCAGTATCATACGTGTCATACCTGCAATATGTGTTGTATGCAACCATACAGTAATGAGTATGACGCATGTCTATTTCTCAACAAATGGTTAAACAAGGACCAAAACCGTGAACAATTACTGTGCTGCAAAATAAACCTAAACACATATGACTAACTACAACATAAGCTTGCCATGTTGAGACCATATCATACACCACGTATCCACACAACATTACCAGAATTGGCACATCACCCACCCCTCCTTTCCGAATGCAAACATTAGAGCATTACACAAAGACCTCACATAACATACTGGTGTATGATAGCAATTGTCAAGCCCAATGAGAAATAACAAACTGAAGACCTCATCTCCTTTACAAAATAACCAGATACATCATCATAGAGCAAGCAACCAAAGAAAAACATTACCTAGTCGAAATGTGTTATTGGAGACACAAAAGGCAACTAGGGAATTTGACACAACACTGTATAGGTACTGGCCAGTGGGTAGATAGAGATATCTGACCAATCTGTACTGTCATACATACATTATCCCTTACAGCAAGGTAAAACATAAACATACTGAAGCTCAGCCTGTAAGGATCCATATGCTATGTCAAATGAGAAAGGGGAAAACATATGTTGTCTAGTTGTTATGACTGTTTTCCATGTCCTAATTGCTGCATCCACGTTCACAATGCCTGTGCAAGAGTTCTGCTCACTCACCATAGTCTGATGTTTATGTGTCCAGACAGCTCTATTGTACTGTTTTATCCACTCTACATTGTCACATTTGCTTTAACATAACCATTTATTCCGTGTAGTAGGTCTCTGACATCCCACACTATCAATGACGTATTCAGCATGCCAATGTCTATCCTCAACTACACTCACATAAGCAGCTATGTTCATAAGGTATCACCCACTCCCACAAAACACGTAAATGCTTCACGGGATTAACGTCTGTCAGCACCATCACATTCTAGTCATTCCCCAACATCAGCTCACGTACATTTTGTACACCACCAAGCATACATATCAGTGTAGTCCTTGCACCAGGCAATTCCAAGGACCAGCACATACGGATAATGTGTACATCCCCACATCCAGCCCTTATACTGACAATGTAACCCATCAGACCATACATTGTCATGTCATAAAACAATCATTAGGGCAGGCCAAACCTGATTTGCCGTCACACAGTCTTACACAAATATATGGCATCCCATGAGGCTACATCCAGTACAAACATCTCATGGAGAATAGCAAATTCCATAAACACATAACACACAGTTCCTGTCATAACATGCCCCAACAGCTCATGTGCATCTCTATGCCACATATAGCAAAACCCTGGACCCATACATGACCTGTGCAGACATTCCCAAACACACCTCGGTACAACAATGCTTCTGGCCATCTGAGGTGTTTATGACTGCTGCATGCTGCACCTGACCTAAATAATGGATATGAGATGACTGTCCTTGCCCAATTCTGTTGCCACGTCAGTAGTATGTGGGTGTGTATGCAGAAGCTATTGTATGACTGTTGTGTTGTCCTCCCACATCTTCTTCCTGTATAGTGTTCTCTGTGTTTCTATTAGTTGTAGTACACTGCGATATATGTGTTATACCCCTAACCATGTTCCCATATGACTCAGCACTATCACATTAGCATTAGTGTGGTATGTGTATGACATGTTGCTTTATGAAGGTGTTTTCGTGGAGAGGTAGTTCATTGACCACCCTGTGTCCCATTCACAGCCAATCGACGTGTTCTGGAGCGGATTCGCTGTGCTGTGGAGCGGAACACCAGGGATGTTTGTGCTGCGCTCCGGACATTACATGAGGGGGTCGTAGCCATGCCACTAACTCGCATGTGTGAGGCCCTTGAGGGCATACGTGATGTTCTGATCCGAGCTGCACCTGCACCACCAATGTATCCGGAGGAGGATATAGCCTTGCCAGGGAGAGGGGCCCGACGTGGCAGGCGTGGCCGACCACGCCGTCAGTAACCTATGATAATATAGAATTGTACAGCACGAAACCAAAGGTTTCTCTCTGTTGCACTGTTCATTTTTAGCAACTATGTACATAGTATTTTCTGTTATTGCGGCTTGGTTTGGGTTATATGTGAAAGTAGACATATGTGATTAGTATGTTGTGTTTGTGTTATGTAATTGGCTTGGGGGGATCTTTGATATGTCTTACACACATGTTTGTAACAATAGTTTTATATGAGAGAATTGCTGTGATAATAAACAGCTGTCCAAAAATAGATACATTGTCTCTTTCCAAAGAGTGTCCATTTGGTCCCATGTGTATCTCTGAGAGGGGGGTGGGAGGACCATAGGATCTGCAACCATGTCCACTGCATAAGCTACTTTGCCACACACATATACTATTTCCATGATCCACACATATGTGATGTTTCACTAGCACAATGTGTCACCACAGCCTCTGCGCTGCAGCGGCACAGTGTGCACAGACATCCATGTACGACATGGGTGTGGAACCGTGATACTGTGGAGCCGCAGACCAGTCAGGTTCTGAGCATATCCCTAATGTATATGCTGGCGATATATATCTCACCATTACAATTATCATGACCACCTTACTGGTTTGTGTCCCTCCAAGACTGGATTTTGAGAGCGCTGCCTTACACCTCTGTCATGTACGATTTATTTTGGGCTGGGTGCAGATGTCACAGACATCGGATGGTTATTTGGAATGCGTAACATTGCTCCCTGTTTCTCACCAGCAGTAACGGGTGGTGGCAATGGCAATATGTTGGTGGTGGGGAGAGGTGAGGAGGAATATGACACACTCTAGGTAACATGTTTGATGTCGGGGACATCTGCGCCTTGCCCACTCACATTCCAAAATGGCAGAGGTGTAATCCAGGTCTCTCAAAAGCGAGCCCTGGAGGGCCGAAAATTCAGTCACGCTGACAGGATATCTCCAATTCATATATATCTCTGCCACACTCATTAGGAATATTTCCAACACCTGACTGCCCTGCGGCTCTACAGAACCACGGTCCACCACCCTTGATGTGGACACAGGGGTACTGTGTTATAAATGGCCTGTTTATGTTCCATACACATCACCATCTGCAACCCGTCATACACGACACATTGGTGCCATATGTGTGACCTGTGCCCTCACCTATATAAGTGGTCACATGCACCCCAACCCACCATAGGGATGCATGTTACAGAGGCAGACATTTGTGAGCCGCATATTTTGCCGGCTCATATATGTGAGAACATGTGGGTCATGTATATGCATCCCTGTGGCAAGTACGTCTGTGGGGCAGCCACTACATGGTAACATGTAATGCAGCACCCTGCTATCACACACCTACACACATGAGTTTCCCGACACACTGCATGTGGTGCCAATTGAGGTATCACACGCATGTTTACCCGTCAGGAATGTATGTGGCTGCACACATATGACATGCTGGCATCTATAGTCATATGCTACGTGAGACATGTGACCATTACAGGGTTCAGAAAAAATACTTTAATAGGTACAAACAAAAATACAACTATATACATATCTAGGGTAGGGGGAAAATGCCATCACCCACCCAACAAAAACAAACCCTCCCCACCCCCGCACACACACACCCGCAATAAACACACTCCCACACACTAACCCCGAACCCCCACATGACCCCCCCCCTCCCTCAGCCTGCCCCGTGATGGCGGACAGGGCAGCACAGGGCACATGTGTGGACGTCACAGGCACCATCAATGATGCCTGTGACGCCCTTCAGGGGGTGGCTGCCGACATGGCAGATGCTCACTGTCAGCAACCACCCTCTCCATGGCTCCCGCCATCCATTCCTGCAGGTGCACCAACCGGTGCACCCGCTGCTCCAGTGCATCCAGAGCCTCACACAGATGTACAACACATCTGCCACCACACACACACATTGTTCCTGGTGTTTGTGTGGTGGCATCTGCATGCACTGTGTGTGGGGCCCTGGATGTTGGAGCCACCTGCCCTTGATGGCGGGAGCCAACAGTGCCCTGTGCTGCACTGTCCTCTATGTCACTCTCCCAGACACCCTGTGGCCACTCTTCCCCCCATGACTCCTCCCCAACACCCCCCACCACCTCCCCCCCACCCACATCACCTGCGCCCTCACCCCCCCTTGTGACCCTGGCACCCACACCTTCCGTCCCAGCATCCCCCATGACCCCCTCCGCTGTGTCGTCTGCAGGACCCTCTGCCTCCTCCCCACTGGTGTCCAGGACTACCACCTCCACGGCAGCGCGGGAGGTGGGCCTTCGGAGGGCATAGGCAGAGGTATGGGGTCTTCGTCACTGTCATCATGATCTGTGGAAGATGACAGTCATCAGCACACATAGATGTGTGTGACACATCACATGTACCCATGCAGGTACCATGCACACTGATGGGCCACTGTGACCTCTGATGGTGGGCAGCCATGTCATCAATACGCACCATCACCATGTGATGATTCAGCATTCCTCACGCGCTCAAGGTATGCGCCATGGTGCAGGCGCAGCTCCCTCCCTTTCTTTCTCAGATCCTCAACCTGTGTGTGTGAGAAAATATGGGTGGGAGCATGAGTGAGCACTTACGTCTGGTGGGTGGGCAACAGAAACATAGAACAGTGTGTCCTGGGTCTGGACACTTCAGCTACACTGATGTGTGTTTCATGTATAGCATAGTTCAACACCTGTCACAGGGGATCATCATGGGCACATGGAATGTGTTATCACATGTGGACAACACCATTACCAACTGAGCCTACTCACCAATGTTGGTCATCGTCACATATGTCAGTCTCTGGAGCCATGCCATGGTGCTTGCGTGATGCTACTTGCTGTCCAATATTTGCATCTCTTGTTGTGTATGTTTTGCACACCAGGAGCGGGTGAAGGGATACATTGGAGCAGTTGTTGAATGCGACAGAACCCAAGGGGGACAGGGATGTTTGTTAATTTGTGCATCCTGCTGTGTCTGGCGACCACCTGTTACAGGCAATGAACTATGCTATCAGCAACTAACAACATGGCTAAGTCACACATGTGGGAAACAGTGGGATGAGGAGGGCAGGAAAGGGTTACAAAACTGATCATGTGCTGTGGAGGGTCTGTACCTCCACCCATGTTGGCTGGCCATCCTGTGTGAGAGTCAGGTTGGGGTGTAGTATGTATGGGGTATGTTTGGTAGAGCAGCCTAAACAAACATACAACAACTGCAGGTGCCCTTATCTGAGCTTACCGTGCCCATGTAGGCTGGCCTATATCTTGTAGAAATGGCACTATGACCTATGACCTGTATGATGACAGCAGGTGTATTTTGATAAACCATGGACAGACACCAAACAAACACACTACGCAATTGCCACCTGTGCTCATGTGGCTGCTTGTGTCTGTGGTGTCCAACCACAAGAGGTGACTGTAGCTTTCCTACAACATCAGTTCTGTTCACCTGCTACAAGGTAATGGATTTGTAGGAGGTGTGAGGATGGGTAACCTAACTATGCATAAAGTGAGGGGAATATGGCTCTGTTACGGCCTTTGGGAATATCTTTGCCTAGGTCATGGGGATGTTGTACCTATACACACATCAACATGTGCACATAGCTTTTCATCGTGATACATCACAGACATGTGTGATGAGATAGTGACCTCACAGACTATGTGAGAGGTGCAACTTACCTGTCATAAACTACCACAACATGTGACTGCTATACCCACCAATGCAATGTGGCGTACGGCCCCATGGGGGTTGCGTGTTGTGCCACACATCATCAGCTGCATATCCCATTGCAGTGGGATCATAGACAAGTGACCTTACACAGGTCATAGGACTCCTGGAGATAGGGAGAATGTATTGAACTGGTTAGGCACACACAACCATATCACCAGGGTGCGTGATAGACCACTGTGATGGCCTCACTTAACTCCTGGGGAAAGGGATGCTCTATTAAACTCTTTATTCACACACAACCATATCAACAGGGTACGTGATTGCCAAGTGTGGTGGCTTCACTTAACTCCTGGGGAACGGGAGGATCTATTTAACTCTTTATTCACACACAACCATATCACCAGGGTACGTGATAGCCGACTGTGATGGCCTCACATAACTACTGGGGAAAGGGAGGATCTCTTACACTCTTTATGCACACACAACCATATCTCCAGGATGAGTGAAAGGCCACTGGGATGGCCTTTGAGGGCTCCTGGAAATAGGGTAGATGTAATGAACTGTTTGAGCACACATACCCATAGCTCCAGGATACATGAAAGGCCACTGGGATGGCCTTTCAGGACTCCTGGAACTAGGGGAGATGTTTTAAACTGTTTGAGCACACATAACCATAGCTCCAGGATACATGAAAGGCCACTGGGATGGCCTTTCAGGACTCCTGGAAATAGGGAAGATGTAATGAACTGTTTCAGCACACAGAACCATAGCTCCAGGATACATGAGAGGCCACTGGGATGGCCTTTCAGGACTCCTGGAAATAGGGAAGATGTTTTAAACTGTTTCAGCACACAGAACCATATCTCCAGGATACATGAAAGGCCACTGGGATGGCCTTTCAGGACTCCTGGAAATAGGGAAGATGTAATGAACTGTTTCAGCACACAGAACCATATCTCCAGGATACATGAAAGGCCACTGGGATGGCCTTTCAGGACTCCTGGAAATAGGGATGATGTAATGAACTGTTTGAGCACACATACCCATAGCTCCAGGATACATGAAAGGCCACTGGGATGGCCTTTCAGGACTCCTGGAACTAGGGGAGATGTTTTAAAACTGTTTCAGCACACAGAACCATATCTCCAGGATACATGAAAGGCCACTGGGATGGCCTTTCAGGACTCCTGGAACTAGGGGAGATGTTTTAAACTGTTTCAGCACACAGACCCATATCTCCAGGATACATGAAAGGCCACTGGGATGGCCTTTCAGGACTCCTGGAAATAGGGAAGATGTAATGAACTGTTTCAGCACACTAAACCATAGCTCCAGGATACATGAAAGGCCACTGGGATGGCCTTTCAGGACTCCTGGAACTAGGGGAGATGTTTTAAACTGTTTCAGCACACAGAACCATATCTCCAGGATACATGAAAGGCCACTGGGATGGCCTTTCAGGACTCCTGGAACTAGGGGAGATGTTTTAAACTGTTTCAGCACACAGAACCATATCTCCAGGATACATGAAAGGCCACTGGGATGGCCTTTCAGGACTCCTGGAACTAGGGGAGATGTTTAAAACTGTTTCAGCACACAGACCCATATCTCCAGGATACATGAAAGGCCACTGGGATGGCCTTTCAGGACTCCTGGAAATAGGGAAGATGTAATGAACTGTTTCAGCACACTAAACCATAGCTCCAGGATACATGAAAGGCCACTGGGATGGCCTTTCAGGACTCCTGGAACTAGGGGAGATGTTTTAAACTGTTTCAGCACACAGAACCATATCTCCAGGATACATGAAAGGCCACTGGGATGGCCTTTCAGGACTCCTGGAACTAGGGGAGATGTTTTAAACTGTTTCAGCACACAGAACCATATCTCCAGGATACATGAAAGGCCACTGGGATGGCCTTTCAGGACTCCTGGAAATAGGGAAGATGTAATGAACTGTTTCAGCACACTACACCATAGCTCCAGGATACATGAAAGGCCACTGGGATGGCCTTTCAGGACTCCTGGAAATAGGGAAGATGTTTTAAACTGTTTCAGCACACAGAACCATATCTCCAGGATACATGAAAGGCCACTGGGATGGCCTTTCAGGACTCCTGGAAATAGGGAAGATGTAATGAACTGTTTCAGCACACTTAACCATATCGCCAGGATACATGACAGGCCACTGGGATGGCCTTTCAGGACTCCTGGAAATAGGGAAGATGTAATGAACTGTTTCAGCACACTTAACCATATCGCCAGGATACATGACAGGCCACTGTGATGATCTTACAGCACCCCTGGGGATAGGGATATTGTTTTGTACTTTGACAGCACACAGACCAATATCACCATGATGACAGGTGAGCCAGTGTGATGGCCTCTCTAGTCCCCTGGTGATAGGGTGTATGTATTACAGTGCTTGAGCACACACAACCGTATCTCCAGGGTGACTGATAGACCACTGTGGTGAGCTCTCAGGACCACTGGGGATAGGGGGGCATATTGCACAACATTGGCAAAAACAACCAGATCACCTGGGTGATTGACATACCATTAATGCTTTGCTTCACATACCCTTTCTGTGGACGGAAAGGTTATTTTCTGCAGCTACACATTTCACCATATTCATATGATGTGATTTGGATATAATTAAGCTGATCTATTGGTTTGCTTTCTTACAGTATGTGTTGGCACGTCCACAGCAGCAAATGCCAGGTAATAGGGCTAGCATCATGACCTGTGTGACCATATCCATCACCACCTGGGTACAGGTCAAACCTGTCACATATTATACAAAGACAATATGGGATGTATGTTCAGCTGCAGCACATTACTGACACACAATACCTGACCCCAACAGCATGAGGATCTGCAAAGCACACAGCCTCTAGATATATGTCTATTTCTAATGACCTGTCCCCATCCACTTACCTCCCTTGGGAAGTCAGCTTCTCTATTGAAGCGTCTCTGTAGCCGTTCCCAGGCCCTGCGGACCTTTCTGCTGTCCCTGTACCTGTTTTGCCCGGGGAACAGCTTCTCCTGCCTTGTGGCAATCAGGCGAGACAGGGTGCGGAGCTCCCGAGGAGTGAATGCAGGCTTTCTTGTTCTGGACGCCATTTTGAGATATTATCACCTGATTGCACGCAGCGTCATTGACGCGCATGCGCCCCGCAAATGCCACACATTTCCAATGTTTTACGTGCAACTGTGCCCCGCAAATGGCGCAGTTTAGCGACGTATGACGTCCAACTGCGCCCCAAAGATTGGCGCACTTTGGCGACGTAACACGTCTCATTGCGCTCCGCATCTGCTGCATGTTTTATAAATATTTTGTCCCACAGCGTCCCGCAACTGGCGCAATTTATACACATATGACGTTCAACTGCGCCCCGCACATTGTTTTGCGGAACGAGTTGCGCACATGCGCACAACAACTGCAATATACAGTGCTGTGTGTCTCTTATATAAAACACATAACTATTTCATGACCTCATGGTGTTGACACATTTGGGACTTGAACTTATCATCACTTGCACACTGGTTCTTAGGCATTTGTTTGATGTGATGTGCTACGCCTTTCACATTGCACTGACTGCCACTACAACTGCTACTTCAACAAGGTGTTTTGAGGGACCATCAGATTGGCCTATCAGGCACCCTGGTGATATGGGGATATGTGTCGCAATAGATGATATTCACTACTCCATCTCAATGTCAACACATAAATTATGTATGTGATGGCATGGGGGGGGGGGGTTTGCATCTGCACATGCTACATCCACATTAGGTTGCATAGCACACATACTGAGCTTATTGAGATTGCCATGCGATGGACATGGATGTAGATGTTAGGTGGATGTGCTGACATACAGAGTGAGTGGCTGGGGTGTGCGACACATTCACTGTCATACCTACCTATGTTACAGACGTCGTGTTTGCCTTCACACCATCAGCCTAATCTATATAACTTGCTGGCACATTACTATCTACTATCAACAGTGGTTTGTGTGGCCTTTGCGTTTTGGATTTGTTTTTTGAACAAACACACTGTGACATTGCAATAACCTAGTGTGGCACATCAGGTACCCTATGAGTCACTTCAGAGAGGACAATATGAGGTGCAGTGTCCACAACAGCACCTTCTAATGTTCAAATAACCGAACCTTGTAAGGTACTTTTGAGGGACCTTCATGCTACAGCATTGAGGGTGGTGTTGGTGGCACCACCAAATGACATTACAAAGGGAAGAGGCCTCAGAGAGCCATATTAGATTAGACCACTGTAGAATCAGAGGCATTACCTATGTCTGTACACGTTGTGACGTCACAGGGGGCGAAATCTCCATAGCTCTGTGTATGAGTGACACTCCTCCTTGAACCCCTAGGCCAGTCTGCTGATCAGTATAGCCCTAATTAATATGCATGAGATCTATAGGCATCAGAGCTACCCTGGCAACCTCACAGATTTGTGGCCCTACAGGTCAGTATTTTTAGACCCCTGTCTTACACCTCTGTCATTTAGGTGTGTGACTGTACAAAGTGCAGATGTCAGTGACATGAAAAGCATATATACTCACTGTGACATACTTCCTCAATTCTCATGCCCACCATGCAGTTCTATAATCTATAAGATGTTGGTGGTGGTGAGAGGCTGAGAAGCATGTTACACAGTTTATGTGAACATTTTGATGTCTTGCACATCAGCACCTTGCCCACTTACAAACGTTAATGACAGAGATGTTTGTCAGGGTTGTTGATGGCCAGCCCTGGAGGGCCACACTCCACTCCGTTTGGCAAGACATCTGTAATGCATATATATCTCATGCATCTTCATTTGTACTAACATAAACACATGTCATGGCTAGACTTTCACGGAGGACTGCTTCAGAACCACTGCCATAGCTGCTAACACACCCCTGGCTGGCTACAGTTTGAGTATGGGCCAACACATGACCTGTTTGCTTTCTTTACCAAGATAGACTTCAATCACACATACCCATGATGCACTGCACATGTAAATGAGCAGTCTACAAATATAAGCACTATGGTTTATGCAGCCACTGCAACACCTATGTATGAACATGATTAATGAGCGTGTAGGTTAATGACACAGAGTTAGTCTTGGACATCACATTGTGCGGCTCCTGTGCTCACCCTGAATGTGAGAGGGGAGACCCAGAACCATGACCACAGCACCTGGCTCAGCTAAGATAGCCTATGGTGTGAGTCCACATCAGTCACAGTGTCTGATGAGTAGCACTTGTTGATGCACATACACCTCTGTGCATCTGTTATTTCCCTGTGATGTGTAGCCCTTTAAGCAATTTGCTGCAACCACATCAGTCATATCCTGTGTGGTGGCCATTGTCATCGCCACATTAGTTATGGGAGGGGGAGAAGTGTGTTAGACAGACGGATTATGTGACAACACCCAAACGTAACATTCAGACTCATCACTGCAATGGTGCTGCTGGTGGGAAGTGATAACCTCTGTCCAGCAGAGGTAAATACAACTTATAGCATGGGGCATGCATTTATGTGAACATCAATAAGGTGACAGCAGACAGATGGCATGCCTGGACATGCTCAGCAGCCCACCACCATTATCTGACATTGTCCAGCAGCAAACACAGATAAGCTGCAGCTGCTACACCCTTCAAAGTGTGGCACCCTTACACATACTAGGTGCAAGCAGTCTGATAGCTAATCCATACTGCATACTACTGGTGACAATGTGTGCAACCCAAACTGGGACGTCTGTACACTCACCGAGCAGTTACGTTCGTGATTGGGCTCCAAAAGGCAACCCATAGATATCACTTGCAAAAGATGTTGTTGCCACTACAGCTGACCTAGCCATGCTATGGTAACTACTCAGTCAGGGTGAGACTGACCTTCCAGGAGGACATGCTTGGGCTACCTTGTCCATGCTACTGATGACCACACACTGCAATTTCACTTACATTGCCCTACGTTCTGTCCTCATGCATCCTGCCGAGACCAGCCTGTCGGGGGTATGACCACAATACCTAGCACCTCATTATGCACAATGGCAAGCTAACACTGCACACAGTACAAACATTGTGCGCTGAGTAAGGTGTTGCATACATCACACACTGGATGTACAGCCACACAATCCCACAGCTATGCCATCACTGTGCTACTATAGACAGTTTTTCCAGTCTATGCCAAATCAGCAGTCGTGGACACAGTGCATGCATGGCTAGGCTATGAAATAGTGCTACTGTCACACCCCATGGTGGGGAACATCGTCAAACAACAGACCTGAGACACACTCCACATACATCAGACATATTGGTGTGATACCACTCAATAACCATATTGTGGTGTACGTAGACATTGATATCTGCCACTGATCAGATCAACATGTTGCTATATGTGTGGTGTATTTCAAGGTTTATGGTGACAGTGCTACAGTGCGCACATACTAGTTTTATGAGGTGGCCGCAACGCACACTATCATGACTGTCCAATTGGCTTTGGGTCCTGAAGCCTGTGTGTCTGGTCATTTCGCCTCCTGTTGATCGGTAATCTCTGGCACAGGTCCCCAACTCCAGTCCTGTTGTAACAGACACTGCTACATTTTCACAAATGTGCCTCAGATATATGCATGAGATATATCTGCATACCATGGACCGGCACATGCAGATGAACAGAGACATCTTTATTTACAACATCATAACATGTGAATAAATTGTGTCCCTACAGGACTGCATTTGAGGATATCTGATCTATGTGATGCACATTTCTCTCTTATATGTCCACCTTGAGAGACAATATACATGTACTGTCCCTGTTTGCACTTTTCCCACTACAGGTGGTTTGTTTTTTGAGAAAAATTAGGGGATGTGACAATTGCGGGGATTGGTTCGGCAGACCTGACACACGTGATTTGAACTTGTGACCTTCACCTCCTGCAGGCAGTGCCTGTGTGCTTTGCACCACCTTCTTGACACAGAGACAGTGCATTTCCAGGTACATCCATGTCTGTTTGTCAGACTAACCCTGTCTGTTGCACTACACAGCACCCACCTAAAAACAGATAGGCCATGGTGTGATGTGGACAGGTGTCACCAGTTCCCCTGCCGTCAACATGTTCACATGGCCTTATATTGGAGTCTGCATTGCCCTTTAATGATGTGGGGCACTCCAGGACTGCTTTTGTTTGAGTCTGCTGTAGGTGATGCACATGTTTATGTGGTGGGTACTGTTGATGATAACATAAACATATGCCAAAATATCTTGGGTTCTCAGCAGAAAAGTATCAGTCTTTAATGCCTGGTTTTTTCAGGGTACACTTATGTGCACTAGTTGCAAGGAGCCACAGACAGGATTTGAACCTGTGACCTTCTGTTGTTGCACACACTGTCTGTGTACACTGCACCACTGTTTCTAAACATATATTCTGCATTCCGAGGGACGTCCATGACTTTACATCTGACAGTGCCTGTCTGTTGTTGTGTACGGTGCCAGGCTACACACGCCTACGGCACTGTCTGCTGTGGCTTGCAGTCCTTATCTGGCAAACCCATATAACCTGATTGCGTTGTGGCACTCCAGGACGGAATTTGAGGGACTCGCCTGTACATAATGGCCATTGCTCTGGTTTGTGTGCGGTGTGGGGTAAAATGTAGGTGTTGAGCCCATGCTTATGTTCTCTGCAGTATAGCAGTGTGTGAACTCTCACTGTTCAGTGGTGGTTAAAAATATGGGTACTGGGTTGCCAGGAACCTCAGCTGTGATTTGAACCTGTGAACCTCTCGTCATACAGTCACTGGCAGTGTCCGCTGCACCACACTGTGCCCACAGAGACTGTGCAGTATCTGGAGATAGGAAACCTGGCTGCACAAGCCTGACACCCTGCTCTGCATAGCTTTACTGTGGGCACGTTTTCTTTGTATGGGGACAGAGGTGCAGGACACACACAAATATGCCCTCCAAATAGGTGTAGTCACAGAAATAAACCGAACAGTGCATCAGTGATATCACTGGATGACCTGATATGCACTCCCAGGACAGTTCCATTACATTGCAGTGCTTTTGAATGTGTCCACGGACCATGGACCCTTCCAATATTCATTTAAATTCTTTGGAGCTTTCCTGGGTGTGTTTATTATTGTTGCCCATTAATAGCAGTGTTGCCCAGCAGACTTAAGATTTTCGCATACTTGGTTGTGGTTATTTTCATGTTATATTTGCGAGTTTGTTCTGTGCACATGTTTCACACTGCTCACGTGTTTTGGGTTTCCACGATGTTGCTGTACATTGCTGACGGAAATGGTTTCTCTTCCCTTTAAATCACCTCTAACGCGTGTGTTTCACTGGCGGTATTTTTCCTTCTAAATTCGGGCACGCTCCTGTGCGGGGAGTCTCTCCCCTCCCACATTCCACCCATTGACCCCATCTCTCCGCCCCTCGGGGGCCTTCCTCCGCCCTCATTTCGCCTTTCCACGCCTCTATCGCACATGTGCGCCCCGCAAACGTGCGCATTTTCGGCGCACGCGTGCGGGACCCGTTAATGTGCCGCGCACGCGTACGGGGTGCTTAAGAGCACTTAAATGCATCATTTTAGGGCGCTCAGGTGCGCCCCGCAAAAGTGCCCCGTTTAGTAAACATGCCCCTTAGTGTGTATGATCTAGGGGGACCTCCCCCCCTAGGGATTATTGTTGTTCCCACCCCTAAAGTTTTGGGGACTAAAGATGTATCACCTAAATTTTTTCCTTATCTGGATATTTTAATTTGCTGATTCTTTCTGGTGTATATCTTTTCTGTACAAGTGTATTGCTTGATTCTATATGGATAATGCATAAATAAAAAAAAAAAGATCCCCTTTTGTGTCAGTATAATATATGCGTAAAATAGATGCCTTTTTGGACTTTTCAGATATTGTAAGTGCCATGTTTATAATTAGCTCCCATGTGTACATAATGTTGGTTTCCATACTAGAAGTCAGCACCCAGGAAAAGGATCTTGGACTCCATGTAGGCAATACTTTGAAATCCTCAGCTCTGTGTGTGGCAGAGGTGTAAAAAAGAAATAGAATGTGAAGCATTATTTGGAAAGGAGATTACACTGAAAATATTGTAATAGTCTATCCATTAATTACCATAAATCCAGAGCATTAGTGGTTAGTATTATTAGTAGTATTTAGCTCACACCTTTCCAGTGCGAGTTACATTCAGGTACATAGGTGTTTCCCTGATCCCAGAGGGCTTTCAGTCTAAGAGGCATGTTTACTGAAGGTTAACGTACATTAAGTATAGTTAACGCATGTTAAGTGCTGCCACTGCCCATTCATTTCTCTGGGCCATTGCAGCATTTAACGCACGTTAATTTTACATAACGCACATTAACCTTTAGTAAACATGCCCATAAGTGACTTGCCCAAGGCCACAAGGAGTGTCAGGTGGATTTAAACCCTGGTGTTTTTGGTTCCCAGGCTGCTGCCCTAACAACAGTTTTCATCTGAAATTCTATTTTCTACCGGATGGATCCTGTTGGTGGCAGAAGTTTGTTACTTAGGCATTATGCTAGATTCTCGGTTGTACTTTCAACCTCAGGTGGAAAAAACTGGAAATACTTTTTTTTAAAACTGATATTGGTAAGAAATCTAAAAAGATATCTTACTCAGGAGTTATTATGGAAGGTGGTTCAAGCCTTAATTTGGCCACATTTAGATTATTGTAATGCCATTTATTTATGCAGCTATTTATGTGATTTATGGTCTACAACAAGTTGACCATATTATACATAAAATCCAAGAGCTGCATTGGTTACCTGCTAAATATCGAATATACAGTAATTTAAGATTATATACCGTATATACTCGAGTATAAGCCGACCCGAATATAAGCCGAGGTACCTAATTTTACCACAAAAAACTGGGCAAAACTATTGACTCGAGTATAAGCCGAGGGTGGGAAATGAGGCACCTACTAGTCAATGTAAAAAATAAAGATATAGCCCTCTGCTGTTTCCCCAGCTCCTTGGATGACATCTCTAATTCTTCTCTGTGATCATAGAATAGCATTTTATACCATACTTCCACTCTTAGGGATGGATGCTAGATCACTTAAAACATATCATAAACTGGGAACCCTCCCTTTGCAAGAAAGTTCCCCATTTTAACAAACAGACACTGGAAAGATAACTTTTGTATAGATCAATAGGTGGGGCATTGGTAATCTAAGTCCACCTATTTACCGTTAGGCTAACGTTTTATGTGAAGGCACATTTAGATAGTATGTGGAGATCGGAATTGAGACGTCAGAGTTGGAGCCTACTTAATTCCGAAGGTATTTCAGAAACAGCTCTGCCAAATGTGGAGCGGTTTCTAAAATACAGATCCACGTGCGGTGGGAGGAGCCATTGTACAAAGTTACACATGGGAAAAACTGATGGAGAAAACCTGCCGGCTTACATTTACAAGTGTCGGCATTTCACAGCGTGCACATGTCAATACTGGTGCATGTGCAGCTGAGCCGTTTTGCAAATATAAAGGTGTAGCTGCTGCAGCTTAACTACAGAGGGTCTATTTTTATCTACCGGTAAATACAATTTAGAAAGGACGTGCTCCGGCGGCCAGCTGGTATTATGGATGCTGTCCTTAAATAAATATTACCTTTGTGCTGATTTACTTGCTCCATGATGGGGAAAAGGAAGGGGAAGGTCACATACCCCGAAGCTGATCTTCCGCCCAAGCAGCAGCCCATAACCAAGTTTGTTACCATCAGAGCTATGCAGAGTTCTGCCGGGGTTAGCGTCAGAGCTGACTTGAAGGTGGTCCTTTCGACCTCGGTTGTGAGTCTGAGCCCCGAGCAGCATGTCCCACCTGATGAGCCTTTTCTGCTGTCCGTTGGACCGGATTCCTGGCTGCAGTCACACCTAGATGAGGTAGTTGCTGTTTCGCCATCTTTGGGGGCAATGCCGAGCAAGGGGTTGCTGGTGAATGCTCCTTAGCACCCGCCGCTCGCACAGCGCCCCCTGCTAGACATCTGCAGACGTTGACTCGAGTATAAGCCGAGGGGGCCGTTTTTCAGCACAAAAAATGTGCTGAAAAACTAGGCTTATACTCGAGTATATATGGTACTTAATACATAAAAGTATTTTTAGTGAATTCAGGACAGAACTGAGTTTGTTTGTTTGGTTTAATTCCTCTCTGAGAGTATTATGGTCAAATTATCAAAATCTATTAACAATATCCCTAATGAAATCAACCCATCAGGTAATGAGCCCTTATGTTAAGATATTATGTGCTTAGAAACTGATGATAGACGGACTACAAAGAATACATTAAATTAAATGCCCATACTGAAGTCCATACTCAAGTCCATACTCAAGTCCATACTGAAGTCCATACTCAAGTCCATACTGAAGTCCATACTCAAGTCCATACTCAAGTCCATACTGAAGCCCATACTGAAGCCCATACTGAAGTCCATACTCAAGTCCATACTCAAGTCCATACTCGAGTCCATTAAGTGAAAAATGTAATACTTAACTGACTCCAAGGAGCGCAATGTAGGACTGTGATTCTGTAGTAGTATTGTCCCTGAAGCGGATGAGAACCATAGTACTATGCTGGATATAGACATAGATATGTGACACTACAGTGATCTGTTGCATTGTGGGTTTGAGAAATTTTACACTTCGGATTTGTGAAATTTTGCACAGATGAAGATTCAAAGGGTGTTTGCACTTGGTGCATTCAGTGAAGAATTTTCAGTTAATGGACTTGAGTACGGACTCAGCACGTATATGTACATGTTCACATTCCTCTCAATAAATGAGACCTAGGATTGTATACTTGTGTGAAGGATACTCCCTCCCTAGGATTTATCCTGCTTTTACAAAAAAACAATTCTCATTTTTATAATTGAAAGACTAGAAAAAGGGACTGCTACTTCTTTAGAGAGATCTGCAATTGTGAATATATACTTCTGAGAATTTTCTGAAAGGACGTCTTTGTATTAAAGCTAATTAATCTGTGAACCCAGTGTTTTTTGGTAAATCAGTCAGAGCCTAGTAGCAGCAGTTTAAGTTTAACTTTAAAACACAGAAGAGAGCTTTCTGGTTAAATTTGGAACCCAGCAGAGAGCTTGTAGTTTGAATTTAATAATCACTTTAAAACACAGAAGAGAGCTTTCTGGTTAAATTTAGAACCCAGCAGAGAGCTTGTAATTTAAATTTCATAATAAGTCAGAGCCTAGCAGCAGCAAAGAGTTGTACTTTAAATCAAATCAGAATATAACTTAGCATAAAAGGCAAAACAGGGTCAGTACTCTTTGAGCAACAAATAGTCTTCTAGAGACCTTTACAAAGATGCCTTCTACCTAGGGGGCAAGAGACCTGTGAAACCTTTTCAATAGGTGTTAACATCAGGTGGCAGGTCAAAAGGCCATTTTGAAAGACTCCTTCTATCCAAGCAAGGACTGTTAATCACCCAGGAAGTTGGTCACAGCTTACCTCAACAGCACAGGACAGGGTACTGTGTAGCAGCCCTCTTTTAATAGGTGTTATTTCCCTACCTCCCACCCCAACACCCACCCACCCACCCCTGGGATAATCGTAGCTTTATAGGTACTTACACATCTTAAAGGAAAGGAGGTGCTCTCAGGTGAAGCTCGTTATCCAAATCAGTCATACACTAAGGGCCTGAGATTAATTAAGCTTCAGGTGAACAAGGTATATTAAACGTATTAGGTACAGTTTTATTAGTATACATATCCATAGCAACCCTTAGTAAGTAAAGAATTTAGATCTAAACACAAGCTTAAAACTAAGATGAAGACAGCAGTCCAGCAGCAAGATGGAGGCTTTCCAGTCTTTTGCATTGAGTGTCACATGTATGATTTTCTCCCAGTTGGTGAGAGGTCTTACGTGTGCACTAGGTGCAAGGAGCTCTTTGCTCTCAGGGAACGAATCCGTTCTCTAGAGGCTAGAGTAGCAGACTTGGAAAACATAAGAAAGACATAGAGGTACATAGACGAGATCTACAGGGATATAGTCCTGAAGTCCCACCTCCAGTCTGGCAGCATCCCTGTTGCCAAGGAGGACAGAGGTCACGTGACAGGAGAGCATCACCCTGGTGTGGTAGGAAGTGATCCTGTAACTAGGACCTGTCCTCCAAGGAATGTAAAACCCTCTTGCACCGAGGAAGTTTCTCCAGGGCCATGTGCCCATGAGGGAAGGGTTAGGACAGCCGTTATAGTTGGTGATTGAATCATTAGGCATGTAGATAGCTGGGTGACTGGTGGACGTGAGGATTGCCTGGTAACATGCCTGCCTGGTGCGAAGGTAGCGGACCTCACGCGCCACCTAGATAAGGTCTTAGTGCTGGGGAGGAGTCTGCTGTCTTGGTACATGTTGGTACCAATGACATAGGAAATTGTGGTAGGGAGGTTCTGGAGGCTAAATTTAGGCTTTTAGGTAGGAAGTTGAAATCCAGAACTTCCAGGGTAGCGTTCTCCGAAATGCTTCCCGTTCCACGTGCAGGACTCAAAAGGCAGGCAGAGCTCCGGAGTCTCAATGCGTGGATGAGACAATGGTGCAGAGATGAGGATTTTGGATTTGTTAGGAACTGGGGAACATTCAGGGGAAAGGAGGGGCTCTTCCGAAGGGATGGGCTTCACCTTAACCGGGATGGAACCAGGCTGCTGGCATTAACCTTTATAAAGGAGATAGAGCAGCTTTTAAACTAGATAATAGGGGAAAGCCGACAGTCGCCCAAGAGCGTATGGTTCGGAAGAATGTATCCTTGAAGGATACTACCAAAAGCAGAGAAATTCCAAAAAAGAGTAAAGTAGCCCAAATGCCCTTGAGTATGGAGCACACAGAGCTTAAAGATCCCAAATTACCCATGTCTACCAATAGCCAGATGAATATGAATAAAATACAGTCTCTAAAATGCTTGTATGCAAATGCTAGAAGTCTAAAAAATAAGATGGGAGAGTTAGAATATATAGCACTAAATGAGAGGTTAGATATGATTGGGATATCAGAAACATGGTGGAAGGAGGACAACCAGTGGGACACTGTGATACCTGGGTACAAACTATATCATAATGATAGAGTAGATCAAATTGGTGGAGGGGTTGCGCTCTATCTTAGAGAGGGCATTGAGTCAGAAAGGATTAAAGTTTTGCAGGAAACTAAATTTGCTGTAGAATCTCTATTGATTGAAATTCCATGTAAAAAGGGAAAGGTGATGGCAGTAGGGGTGTACTATCGACCGCCTGGCCAGAATTAACAAATGAATGATGAAATGCTCAAAGAAATCAAGGAAGCTAACAAAAGTTACAGTGCAGTAATAATAATGGGTGATTTCAATTACCCTGGTATCAACTGGGTCAGTGTGATGGCAGGACATGCTATGGAGATAAAGTTCCTAGATGAAATAAATGACTGCTTCTTGGAGCAGCTGGTTCATGAACCGACCAGAGGGGAAGCCACATTATACCTAGTCCTTAGTGGAACACCAGATCTTGTGCAAGAGATAAGGGTGTTGGGGCCCCTTGGCAATAGTGATCATAGCATGATCGCGTTTGATTTAATTAGTGGAGGAGGGATAGTAAGGAAATCCACAGTTCTACCTTTTAACTTTTGAAAGGGAGACTATGATAAAATGAGGAAAATAGTTAAAAGAAAAACTTAAAGGAGCAGTTGCAAAGGTTAAAGACTTACATCAAGCTTGGGTGTTGTTGAAAACTACTATCTTGGAAGCCCAGACCAGCTGTATTCCACACTTTAAGAAAAGTGGAAGGAAGTCCAAAAAACTGCCAGCATGGTTTAAAGGTGAGATCAGAGAGGCTGTTGTTGCCAAAAAAGCATCTTTCAGGAAATGGAAAAAAGTGCCAAACGATGAAACTTGGAAACAGCACAAGCACTGGGAAGTCAAATGCAAGGCATTGATAAGGCAGGCAAAGGGAGAATTTGAGAAGAAGCTTGCTGCAGAAGCAAAAACACGAAAAAAATACTTTTTCAAGTACATTCGTAACAAAAAACCTGTGAGAGAGTCAGTTGGTCCATTAGATGATAGAGGGGTTAAAGGAGCACTAAGAGGCAACAAGGCGATAGCGGAGAGACTGAATGAATTATTTGCTTCGGTCTTTACTGAGGAAGATGTAGGGATGTTACCCATGATTGAAGTGGTATTTAAAGGTGCGGAAGAATTGAAGGAAATATCAATATATTGGGAAGATGTATTACAACTATTAGATAAACTGAAGAGTAGCAAATCACCTGGGCCGGATGGTATACATCCAAGGGTGTTGAAAGAACTGAAATATGAGATTGCAGACCTGCTATTAGTAATCTGTGAATTTTCATTAAAATCATCTGTAATACCTGAAGATTGGAGGATCGCCAATGTAACACCAATTTTTAAAAAGCGTTCCAGGGGTGATCCGGGAAAATACAGACCAGTATGCCTGACGTCAGTACCGGGAAAAATGGTAGAAACCATCATAAAGAACATGTAGATAGTCATGGCCTAATGGGAGACAGCCAACATGGCTTTAGACAAGGAAGATCTTGTCTTACTAATCTGTTATGTTTTTTTGAAGGTGTGAATAAACACGTGGATAAAGGTGAGTCGGTTGATATAGTATATCTGGACTTTCAGAAAGCCTTTGACAAGGTCCCTCATCAGAGACTTTTGGCAAAATGGGAAAGGAGGCAGTGTACTATTGTGGATCAGAAACTGGTTAAAAGATAGAAAGCAGAGGGTAGGGCTAAATGGCCAGTTTTCCCAATGGAGAAAGGTGAATAGTGGTGTAGCCCAGGGATCTGTGCTGGGTCCACTGCTTTTTGACATATTCATAAATGATCTGGAAAAGGGAATAACGAGTGAGGTTCTCAAATTTGCAGATGAGACAAAACTATTTAAAGTTGTTAAAACCCAAGAGGATTGTGGAAAATTGTAAGAGGATCTTGATAAATTGGAAGACTGGGCATCAAAATGGCAGATGAAATTTAATGTGGACAAGTGCAAAGTTATGCACCTAGGGAAGAACAACCCAAACTATGGTTACAAGATGCAAGGTTCCACATTAGGAACCACCACCCAGTAAAAAGATTGAGGCGTCATTGTCGATAACATGTTAAAACCTTCGGCCCAGGACCCGGGTCATCAACGTTGCAGTTTGTGCAGTTATAGAACTGGAAAGAGAGGAAATCGCTTCCCAAATAGTCTCTAAGATGAAAACCTGAGGACGAATCAGAGATGGTAATGCTAGCAAAGGCGTTGAAGCAAACTGCGGGGTAAGATTTTCCACCAAAGTACATGGCACCAAACATCCGCCTGATGCCTCCCCGAGACTATCGGGGGTCAAAGAACCCAACCGCTCAGACTGCACCCTCTCCACAGTCGGCGCCCCCACCTCGGGAGACGTCGGCATCGCAAGAACTGAGGAGGGTTCCAACGCAGCAGGGCGTGGTGGTGGACTCCTCACAACAGGAGAGAGAGATGTTTCAGGATCCAACGGCCGCGTCTGAGCCTCTGCACTAGGCGCGATCAAGCCGGCTCGTATCTCCTGAATCTTCTCCGAAGGCAGTTTGACAAAACGGTCCATGGGACCAGCACTGGGTGGTTGAGGCTCAGAGGGGAAAGCCCTCAACTTCCCCTTTCTCTTAGGCATGAGTAATCAAAGAAACAACACTGCAGCCACCTTGGATAGTCTCCGCCCCCTTTTCCAGTCAAACGGCTAACATCCAGAAGACTGCTGAAAATATTGAAGTGGCTTTGTCTACATGTGAGCAGATTAAGGTACAAAATCTTGCCTTCAGTTCTCAGCTGGCTACTGTCTCGGATGTGTCCTCGGCCCTGACTAAGGAAAATGGCTTGCTTAAGTACAAATTGGAAGTGTTAGAAAATGCCTCCAGAGCAGCGAATCTACGTGTGTTGAATTTTCCACGTCTTCCTGAAGTCACGGCTCTGGATATGTTTAAACTGTATATGAAGGAGGTTCTGAAAGTTCCTGCTGATTTGATTCCACCTCTCAGTAAGGTATACTATTTACTGCATCACAAGAAAGCTGAGACTGTAGAGTCGGTATCTAATGTGAACTTTAATATTTTGGACGTTACCGGTCTTCTTGAGGACACTGGGGGGAGAGAGTTTTACTCTTATATCCTCAACATTGTTAGTTCAATGTGCGTTAGTATCGGACAAAGACTGGCTCTTAAAAATGTTTATTAAGAAAAGATTGGAAACCTTCCTAGGTTTTAGAATATCAATGTTTCCAGTGTTAAGGAAACACAAAAGAGGAGGAAGCAGTTTTTCCTATATAAATCTGGCGTGTTAAAAATTGGGTGAACTTTTTTTTTGAGATTTCCTTGCAGATGTTTAGTATTCTTTAATGATTTGAAATATGTTTTCTCTGATCCTAATGATCTAAATGCTTTTATTAATGCTAGATTGTCTGCTGTTTCTCCACCTGAGTAATATTGTGGTAATTATACAAGCTAAATCCTCCTAGATATAGTCCCCGGGGCTACCCGCAGTCACCTTGGTTTCTTTTGCTGTTTAAGTCATATTAGTGATTTAGCCAAAGGCTCTGTTTTGGTTGAATTTTGCTTTTCTTTTCCTCCCTACTGTAGCGAACTACAACAGTGTATGATTATTATATTTGTTCTTTTATTGTTCTGTTATTGACTATTATCTTAACATACTCTGTAATCTTTGCAGGGAATAATGTTCTTTTGCTGTATAAGTTAAAATTGCATAAATAAATAAATAAAAACAAACAAACAAACAAACCTTCGGCCCAGTGTGCAGCGGCAGCCAAGAGAGCAAATAGAATGCTAGATATCATAAAGAACGGAATGGAAAATAAAACAAAAGATATTATAATGGCTCTATATCGTTCCATGGTGAGACCGCACCTTGAATATTGTGTGCAATTCTGGTTGCCGTATCTTAAAAAGGATATGGCGTTATTAGAAAAGGTTCAGAGAAGAGCCACTAAAATGGTAAAGGGGATGGAAGGATACTCCTATGAAGAAAGGCTAAAAAGGTTAGGGCTCTTTAGCCTGGAAAAGAGATGGCTGAGGGGAGATATGATAGAAGTCTATAAATTAATGAATGGAGTGGAACGGGTAAACGTGGATCGATTGTTTACGTTATCAGAATATAGAAAGACTAGGGGACATGCAATGAAGCTACAGGGTAAACTATTTAAGACTAATAAAAGAAAATATTTTTTCACTCAACGTGTAATCAAACTCTGGAATTTGTTACCGGAGGATTAGTAAAGGCTGTTAGTGTAGCTGGGTTTAAAAAAGGTTTGGACAAGTTCCTGGAGGCAAGGTCCATAAACCATTATTAAGAAGGGACCCAGGATATCAATGCTTGACCCAGTACAAGCATTGTGGAACCTCTGTCTTTTGGGGAAACTGCTAGGTATGTATGACCTAGATTGGCCACTGTTGGAAAGAGGATACTGGGCTTGATGAACCTTGGTCTAACCCAGTATGGCATATCATATGTTTTTATGTTAATTGTGCTCGACTGTTGTATTCAATTTTTCAGTCTTTTGACCTCATATTAGACCAATTTTTGTTTTGTATTTAAAAAAGTATATATAGCAGAACTAGAAGAGGTAGAGAAAAGAGAAAATCAATTTATAAAGGGGATGGAACATGTCTCTTATGAAGAAACACGAAACCGACTAGGGCTCATCAGCCTGGAGAAAAGACGACTGGGAGGGGATATGATAGAGATTTCTAAGATCATGAATGGGGTGGAATGGGTAAATAGGCGCCGGTTATTCAATGTGATGTGACAGAATGGAAAAGAATTAGGACTTGGGATATGCCATGAAAGTAACAAGTAGCAGATTTAAAATAAACTGGAGAAAATCTTTTTTCAATCAATACACAATTAAACAAACACAACATTTGTTGCCAAGTTATGTTGTCAAGGCATCAAACATAGCTGGGTTTAAAAATGGAAAAAAGATCATAAACTGTTACTAGACTTAGGGAAAGCCATCGCTTATCCCTGGAATTGTGCAGCATGGAACGGATCTCGTCCTTGGGATTTGCTTGGTACTTCCTCATGACCAGGACTGGCCTTTCATCTGCCCTAGCACATCATATGTTCTTTTTTTTTCTTATTTTCTGATTTATTTTCATTCCTTTTCTCTCATTCAATTTCTTTTACACATTTTCGAATTCTAGCTCATCGTTGGTCTTTGACCTTGGGGAGAGGCAGCTTGCCATGTGAGCCTTGGAAAGACAATGGCCATGGCAGGGTTCGTTCATATAGAAAAGATACATTTCTATCTTTGTGTATCAGAAATGAAATGGCATCTTTGAATTTCAATTTTATTCTCGGCACATCTAATGTTCTCCTGACAAATGCATTTTTTTTTATCCCTTGGGAGGAAGGAGGGCGGCTGGAAGCAGCTCTGCCCGTCTGCGCTTGCTGCTCTCATTGCTGCGCAGCTGAGCAGTGTAGCTTCTGGCTGCGGTGGGATACCAGTATCCTCTGTGCTCTCGAGTTTCTGCCTTGTTCATCGGTACATCCATTAAAGTTGGTATCAGACAGTGCACAAAAAGAGGGAACAGCAAATTAGCAGAAAACGATTGAACACAACACTGGCTCCCTGTATTATTAATAAGCTCTCTCAAGTAATGAGAAACAGGAGCCTGGTCATAAGAAACTGATCGTAGAGCAAGGTCACCGGCCTCAAACAAAAGGACTGCAGTAGCTAAAGCTACCACCTGCTTTCTAAAAGAGAACTGCCTTCTGCTTAGCCAAGAACTAGTATAGTATTCAAGGAGACCTGCTTTATCTCAGACTGGATTCAGGATGTAATGTTAAAGGAGAGCTGCCTTTTACTCAGGCTGTAATCATCTATGGTAATCTAAGGCTGATCCTGGTATATTTTGGGGATAAACCTGATGTGGTTTTCTTTAAACTTTCCAGCTGAAAGGCTGAGGAGAACAGGGAATTGATGAATAATCACGTTCAAAGAGGCACAGTGTGTTTCACCCAGAGTGCCAGGATGTGGCTTCTGCAAAGCAATAAGCAAAGCCCGTGCAGACCACACAAAGTCAGCTAAAGGGCGAGCATTCAAGAAAGGATATTGCCATTGCTTGTTTATGATGTAGAGGTAAAAAAAGGCAGATGAGAAGAACGTCAGATGGGGAGGACTAGATGGCATGGGAATACAGAGGCTCTCACGTGTAGCCCTGGACGGCTCACAGGAGGAGCACAGGGATACAGTCTCTCACCTCTAGATCAGCGGACGAACACGGGCCATTCTGAGGCTGGCCCATTGCCGCAGCTGATGCCCATCTCCGAGACCTGCAGCAGCGGCAAAGACTTTAAAACAGCAACGCAGCGCTTACCAAATGCCTCCGATGCTGCACACTGTTAGTGCTTTCGCACCATCTGACGCAGGCTTCCTTTTTGCCAGGGGGCGGAAGCTAATCCAGCAGCAATACACAGTATCAGAGGCATTTGGTAATCGCTGAGTTGGTGTTTTAAAGTTATGTTTATGCTTATTTAGATTTTCTATACCACCTTTTATCGGGTGTGCAAAGCGGTTTACAAATAAAGTAAAATAAAGAAAAAATAATGAGAGAAGAGCTACAATCAAATGGAAAGGACAGTGAGAACAGAAGCGTGAAAGAGGAAAGCAAAACATGCAGACAAGAGTAGCAGTCATACTCATTTTGCCGTTAGGCCTCGTGCCTCTACTGTATTTTATGAAATATAAACCGCCTTGCTTATTACAGAAGGGCGGTCTATCAAATTGAATAAACATAAACATAAACATTGCCACAGGTCTTGGAGAGGGGCGGCAACGGGAGTGGGAGCAGGGGGTACGGCAGGAATGAGGTTCACCTAGGGTACCTCATATCCTTGCACTGGCTCTGGATGGACTCGAGGATACAGAGGTCTCGTATCTCTAGGACTGGGAGAGACACAGGGAAGCAGAGTTGCCATGTTATTCAGTTCCTGCTGGGAGATTGCAGGCCCGTCTTGGATTTCTCACAATCCAGATGCATTATGGGACCTGAAGCACTGATTTCAATGGATAGAATCAGGGCCAACAAATACTACACTGCTTTACAATATCATTTTAAAAACAAGGCTGACCAAAAAGCCTCCCTCCTGGCAATGGGCAACATGGCAGCTTGGTCTAGGACTTGATAGCTCTTGGAACTGTCCATCTCCTGCTGTCACTCTTTTCTATTTCTCTTGTTTCCTGTCTCACTTTGACAGTAAATGGTAGTATTCCTTGAGAAACACAATATTTTATTTTTGCACATTACACTAGCCCTTCCGCAAGAAGATGAAACAATTCTTTATTCATTTTACTCAGACAGAAGAGAAGCAAAAATGTCCCTTGCAGGCAGTGTGCAGTCAGCTGTGAATTAGCTTTGGCAAAGCTTAATTTAAAAAGCTGCTATTAATACCTCGTTTTCAGCCTCTCCTCTCCCCCTCCCTTCTCGTATTAAGTCCAGTTCTCAAACACACAAGAGCCATCATTGGTCATTTTTTCTTCCTGTTGGACTCTGAATCGATTCCCCTGGCACCACGGGTGATTATGTAGTTTCCATTGTGGGGACATATCACAGAAAACCTTTCGGCTCATTCTCTGCTCCTTAAGAGTCAGGTAGAGACAGCATTAGTGCTTATTTAAGCTATGTTTTTATTCTGACTATTAGAACCCCCCTGATATTTTATGCGATTTAAGTGAGCAAGAGAACTTAAGAGAGCATCTCTAATGGCCCGGGACTGTAAAGGGAGCAGGGGTAGCTGGGAGAACTCTTCTAGTGATCAGAGTTTGTGGAAAGGAGCCCAGTTTGGTTCCTCTGTATTGCTCCATGGTGCGACCGCTCTGTGAGTACTGTGTGCAATTCTGGTCGCCGATCTCTAAAAAAGATATAGTGGCATTGGAAAAGGTAGAGAGAAGGGCAAGCAAAATGATAAAGGGGACGGAAGAACTCTCCTGTAAGGAAAAGCTAAAGAGGTCAGGGCTCTTCAGCTTGAATAAGAGACTGCTGAGGGGAGATATGATAGAGGTTTATAAAATAATGAATGGAGTGGACCAGGTAGGCAGAAATCGATTGCTTAGTCTTTCAAAAAGTACAAAGATTAAGGGACACACAATGAATCTGCTAAGTAGTACATTTAAAAGAAATAAGAGAAAATATTTTATCTTTCAGTATATAGTTAATCTTTGGAACTCAGTGCCATAGAATGTGGTAAAAGCAGTTAATATAACTGGGCTTAAAAAAGATTTGGACAAATTTCTGGAGGAAAAGTCTATAACCATTATTAAGCTAGATCTGCTGCTTATCCCAGGGGATAAACATCATGGAATCTGTCTACATTTTGGGATCCTGCCAGGTACAAGTGACCTGGATTGGCCACTGTTGGAAACAGGATTCTGGGCTGGAGGGACCTTTGGTCTGACCCAATATGGCAGTTCTTATGTAGATTGTGAAAGGGTGCACAGTGGCTGGTCAGAGATTGTGGAAGAGAGTATTGAAAGCTGGGAAAGGCATTCCAGAGAGCACAGGCAGCTGAGAGTGTTCTTGTCGTTTAAAGGCAGTGGAAAGTAGTCCAAGCAGTCAGGAGAGCTCTTCTCTTCACTGAATATGTCATTGCTCTTGCTTATATTGGCTATAAGAAGAAACTTTAGGGGTTAATATTCAAAAGGACCTACCCATTTAGCAAGACCGGCTAACCGAGAGAAGTCCCAGTGAATGGGAACCCAGTGGCGCTCTCTGTATAGTACCACTGAATCTTTCCTCTGAGCTTCTCAGTAGTATTCAGAGAGTGCTGGGACAGTCTGTTAACGGAGCTGGGGAGGAACTGCTCTCTGGCTTTTCAGAGCCGCTATCCACATAACAATCCACTGAAGTTAGTACAGCAAAAGAGCTGTCCTAAGCACGATGCAGATTAGCTATCTGGGAAGTGCCACCACTGGCTGTTAAATATTTATTTATTTATTTATTTATTTATTTATTTCAACTTCTTATATACCGCACTCTTTGACATCAGCGCGGTTTACAAATAACAGAAAGGAACCAGAACAACAGGCTGTTTGGTATTACATATAACAGGAGTATCAACTTGGATAACATGGGAGAACTATTTACATGGAGTATATAATCTATTAGCTAGATAGCATGCTCGAACTATTTACATAAAATTAGCAGTGATGCTTGGAACAAGAGGGATATTGTGGATTATACTAGGGTGAGGCTGTTATGTTACGGTTCATGTAGGGTAGTATTTGATGAAAAGGTGCAGTTTAAGGGCCTTTCTGAACTGGGTTAGGTCGGTTATGGCGCGGAGATCAGGTGGGAGAGCATTCCAGTATTTTGGTGCGCTAAACATGAAAGCTCTGTTTGATGTTGATAGGCTGCACGTTGTTATAGCCTTTGGGGTTGTTAGTGAGTTTAATGCTGCATGTCTCCTATTTATATTTGATGGGACGGATTGGATGAGTTTGGTAAGTGATGTGGACGATAAACCATTTAAGGCCTTAAATGTGAGAATGAGGGTTTCGAATGTAAGTCTTCCGTGTATAGGGAGCCAATGGAGCTCTTTGAGGATAGGTGTGATGTGTTCACTTCTGGCCGCTCCTAGAAGAACCCTGGCAGCGGTGTTCATTGCGAGTTGCAAGGAGCTTATGGTGGATTGTGGGAGTCCTTGTAGAATGGAATTGGCGAAGTCGAAGTGCGGCAGTATCAGTGCTTGGTAGATGGTTCTGAAGTTTTCGTGGTCTAGTAGGGGACTATAGATAGTCAACACCAACCAGTATCCATATACTGGCAGTGAATACTGGGATTTCTTTATTTTTTACCCATTGCAACCAGCATTAAAAAAAACACTGACTGCTGCAGGCTGAATATTACCCCTTTAACACTAGAAGCCCCAAAAGGAATTTTACCTAGAAACCCCAAAGTGCGTTAATTGACGCATTATCATGACGACTGCGTTTAGCATGAAATGCAGATGTGAATTAATGTGAAGGTACTTATTTGTTAAATACGTGCAGTATGTGACATCATTACATGACGTCATCATGTGTTTGTTTGTAATGAGGGAGTAAAACTGTAAACAGTGATTGAGATGCGCCACCTAGTGGGAATATGAATTTATACTTAGAAGCCCCAAAGAACGTCAATTGACGCATCCAAGACAATTGAGTGCGCCAATTGGCGTACTTTGGGGCTTCTAGGTATAAATTCATTTTCCCGCTAGGTGGTGCATCTGTCATTAATTTTCGATGCACATATTTGAACATCTTGACCTTGCTAACAAAGTCATGGAACATGACTGACATGGTTCTAGCAGTGGCGCTGGTATACAACTTCGAAGATGCATTTGCATCAATTGACACACTTTGGGGCTTCTAGTGTTAACTGAGAACAACCTCCATATTTTTTTCTCATGTTGCCAAAATTTGGTCCCACATTGTTACAGTTGTTTAAAAATCTAACAAGGGTAGTCCTTGGTTCCATCTTCTTGCACTGGGAAGAGACATTGCTTTATTACTTGCCCTTTAGTAATAAAGAACTCACAGGTCTGTGAGTGGCCCCGCGGAGGGCTGCTGAGGAGGATGTTACCCTGTGAGCAGCCACTCTGCAACCGCAGGCCAACTAAGGTCTGCTCCCAAACAGGAGGAGAAAGCATGTAAATACGGTATTTTTATGGTTTGTTAGAGCATCTCCACCGTTGATAGAATTCATACCATTGTGTAAAGCCTGCTGTATGCATCTTCTATGGGACTCCCAGCTCAGACCTGTTGCATTGAATGCTCAGAATTGCTATGTTTGCTCACAATTACTGCCCATTGAGAATGCAATATTAAGCACAGAATGTGTTCTGCTCATGCTAACCTATGAACCAAGCTGATAGGATTTGTGGAAGAGGAGAGGATGGGGAATGAGGGGAGCTTCACAGAGCAGCCTCATGCCTAGAGCTCAAAGGCTAAGATTATCTGCTGACTCTGATTTTGGGGGCATTGTCCTCAATTTCCTATTCTTGTCCCTGGCTCTCACCTCTCTGGCGACCTCCTTTTCAGGGACAGCTCTATAATGAAGCAGCTGCCTCGGGCAACAAACTTGGGAGCAGCGAAAAATGCCCCCAAAACAGTCACTTCACTCTGCCTTCAAAGTTTAAAAAAAAAAGGGGTGAACAAGCTGCTGTTTCTCATAAGTGGCAGAATCAACTCCCTTCCAGCCCCCACTTTCCCTCCCCCTTGTGTCAGCTCCCTTCCAGCCCCCACCTTCCCCCTCCCATGTCAGATCCCTTCCAGCCCCCACCTCCCCCCCTCGTGTCAGCATAGGAGAGGCCAGAAGGCTTTGCACCAGTTTTGCTTTTTTAAAAAATTACTAGCGCTATTGCAGCCGCAGTTCTGTAAGATGCAGGAGCTGTAGCTGCCAGGGAAGGAGAGGGCAGAAAAGGAGCTGACACGGAGGGGGGGAAGGTGGGGGCAGGAAGGGAGCTGACATGGGGGGAAGGTGGGAGGGGACAGGAAAGGAATTGACATGGGGGAGGGGGAGGAAGGGAGCTGACATGTGAAGGGGCAGAAAGGGAGTTGACACGGGGGGGCAGGAAGGGAGATGACACGGGAGGAAGGTGGAGGCAGGAAGGAATCTGACATGAGGGGGGAAGGTGGGGGCTGGAAGATAGCTGACAAGGGGGGAAGGTGGGGGCAGGAAGGGTGCTAACATGGGGGGAGGTGGGGTAGGAAGGGAGCTGACATGGGTGGAGGTGGGGGCAGGGAGGGAGCTGACCCAAGGGGGGAAGGTGGGGTTCTGGAAGGGAGCTGACATGGGGGAAAGTAACTGACATGGGGTGAAGGTGGGGGCTGGAAGGGAGCTGACACAGGAAAAGGAGGGGGCTGGAAGGGAGTTGATAACTGAGGATGGTACTGGAGGGGGACTGGAAGGGTGATGACATTAGGGAAGGGAGGAGGGGGATGGAAGGGAGGTGACACCTGAGGGTGGGACTGGAGAGAGCTGACACTTGGGGATGGGCTGGTAGGTGGCTGGGAAATGGAGACTGGAAGGGATAGGGCAATGGGGCTGGAAGGGAGGAGGCACTAGGACTGCAAGGGAGCTGACACATAGGGATGGCACTGGAAAGGGAATGGACAGAAGGGAGATGACATGGGGGGGTACCACTGGGAGTGGAAGTGAGCTGATACCCGTGATGGTATTTGGACTAGAAACAGCTGGACAGTGGGGAAGGAGGGGAGACTGGAAGGGAATGGACACCAGAGGCAGTTCTGGGAATGCAAGGGGGTTGACAGTTGAAGGTACTGGGAGGGGAAGACTGGAAAGCGGGCTGATACTGGGGAGGGTACTGGGACTGGAAATAGGCTGATGGAAGGAAGTGAAGAAAACAAAAGAAGAGACAAGAAATGACAGATGGACTATAGGCCATAGAAAGAGAGCTAAGAGAAGACAGGAAAGCAGAAGCCTCAGATCAGGACCACCATGATCAGAGAATAAAATGGTCAGACAACAAAGGTAGAAAAAATAAATTTATTTTAAATTTAGTGATTGGACTTTGCGTTTTATATTTTACACAGTATGAGAAACTGCATCTCTTATTTATCTATGTTGCCCTGCATGTGGAGTCTGGCTTCTTGGGGTCTCAGTTTAATTTTTATCTACATATTTTTATTTTTACTTTAGGTTATAGTCACTTATTCTGTACTTGGTGAGGGTCTGTGTTCTGAGTGTGTGACTGAGGCCAAGTGTTCTGTTAACATGGAGTTTGTTCATAGGGATCTATACTGTACTGTAGTAATTTGACTTTATCAGCTTTTCAAATAGATGTATGGATGTTCTAGGGGCTGCTGCAGTATTTATAGTGCTGCTTTTTGGGGGGTAGGCCCCTTGTATGAGTTTTGGAAGTTTATGCTGGTATGGTATGGTAGATTTGGCCTTGTAGATCTTAGGTTTTGTAAGGTTTTATATTAGTTCCCAATATACCTGGTACCTGGAGGATGTTTGTTAGTGAGATGATCAGAATCTGATTTTTAAAAAAAATATATTGAGTTCTGTGGGTGAATGTCCTATTTCTTCTCTGCACCCATTGTCCAGGGCGAGGTTTCTGTGGATGCAGAATATATATTCAAAAAGAAAATGTGAGAACCATAACGCAGTTTATAACAGAATAAAATTAATTGTAATTTGGTCTTATAAACTATGCTGAGGTTTTCACTTTTAATTTTAGTTACTTGGTGTGTGAGCATCTTGCATTTCCTTTGTTTTTTACGGAATAAATACTTACATTAACACCATGCTTGTCCAGTGCGCAGTTTCAGTAGTTATGTTCAGGAGCACTGGCTTGGGAACCAAGAGACCAGGGTTTGATTCCCACTAGCACTCCTTGTGGCCTTGGGCAAGTCACTTAACCCTCCATTGCTCAGAAAAGTCCAAGTTATCAATGCCCCTGTTTAATGTATGTTTACCAAGTTTAAGTTACAATGTAAACCGCTTTGATTGAAATGATAAAGTGATATAAAAAAACTGTTAAATAAATAAATAAATGTTGGGGTTGCCAAGCCCTTCTTGGTGTTTACGTTGGAGTAGGAGGTGTTGTGTTGGGGTCACAAAGTCCCTCTTGTTGTTCAGAAGGTGGGAAGTGCTACGTAGGGGCCACTGAGCCTCTCTTTGTTTTCCAGAGGGTGGGAAGTGCTGTGTTGGGGTGCCAAGTCGCTCTTGTTTTTGTGGAAGTGGGAAATGCTGCATGGGTGCTGTTGAGCCCCTCTTGTTTGGAAGGGCAGACATGTAGTCTTTTTCTGCCATCATGTTTCTATGTTTGGCATATTTAGCAGCATGTTTCCTAGGCTCTGCACTGGTAACATACAAACATAAGAAATGCCATACTGGGTCAGACTAAGGTCCATCAAGCCCAGTATCCTGTTTCCAACATTGGTCAATCCAGTTCCCAAAAAGACACACAAGTTCCATAATGCTTGTATTGGGGCAAGCAGTGGATTTCCCAGGTCCTCTTTAATAATAGTTTATGGACCTTTCCTCCAATAACTTGTCCGAACCTTTTTTAAACCCAGCTACACTAACAGCTTTTATTGCATCCTCTGGTAACTAATTCCAGAGCTTGATTATGCAAGGCTGTAGGCTAACTGCAGGGAGGCAGTTACATCCCTCTGCAGTTACTGCATTTCAGTGTGTCAAAACAGCTGCCGGTGCAACTAAGGCCACCCACTGAGGTGATATTAGTTGCACTCATGCTACTTGCGCTGATCCATTATGTTAGTTTTTACCAACAATGCAGATCTTTATCTTTATCTTTATTCAGTTTTTAATATACCACCCACACATGAGCATCAGAGTGGTTTACAATAAAACGCTGCTAGAAAAGGAAACAGGACGCCAGTAAATAAACAGGAAAGGGATAGTTTAGAGAAGAGAACACAAAGGAAGAGACCTTAAGTGGAGGGGGGGGGGGGGTTTAGGAACCTAGATGCCTGTGTGTGAGAGTTCTGTCTCTTGCCTCACTCTGCAGTAAAGAATAATTTTGGGAAAGAAATCCTGTAAACCTAACAGTAATAGGTAAAAGCATTTTTTGACTACATATGTCTGTTTTTAGTTTGTATTGATATATTCCCTACTTGGTGAAGATCTATCTCTGTTCTGCATATGTGTGACTGAGGCTACATGTTCTGTTAGCATGGAGTTTCTATGTAAGGAGCTGTAGTAATCTGGCTTGTTCAGTTTTCTGAATAGGAATATGGATGTTCTAGGGCCCATTGCAATATTTATGGTGTTGCCCTTTTCTGGGTATGCTTCCTGTTGTGTGAGTTTTGGAAGTTAGTGCTGTTATGGAATAGTAGATTTGCTCTATGGGTCCTGTACTCTTGCTTCTTGGTGAGGTCAACTGTAGGATGGTGGGGTGGATACTGGAATATGGTTTTGTTTTGTTTTTGAGATTTGCAGTTTTGCGTTCTTTATGCTGCCAGACTGTCAGTTCATATTCATGGAAATTTCAAATTTTAAGGGAACATCTCTGTTTAATTGTGTTTAGTAGCTTGATAGCTTCACCGCTGCTGAGTTCCGGACTTTTCCAGCTCTAGCACAATCCAATCCAGCATTTGAATTCATGGCTACTAGGATTAGTTTCTCATTTTATATCTTCTCTCCTCATCAATAATTTGGTTCTAGCAAAATAAATCTGATGTGCAGATACTTATAATGGCTTGACTGGAGGGGGGGGCTGTGTAAGTGGATTTTCATTAATCAAATTTAATGTTTTATTATTATGTTTGTTTTATTCTAACATCAGTTTTACTAAATTACATGTGTTTAGTTTAGAAGCCACCTAGGATTTTAGATGGGTGGCATATACAATTTTAAAGTAAAGTATACTAAATTTGTGCATATGATGCTGCAGTGAGTCTCCGCATATGGTCCTGCATCACCCTCATGCTGTCCGTTGGGGGAAAGTAGGCAGGAGGGTGCACTGGGACATAGAGGAAAGCAGAAACCTCAGATTGGAACCTACATGATCAGAGAATAAAATGGTCAGACAACAAAGTTAGAACCAAATTTTATTTTCAATTTAATGATCAGACTTGGTGCTATCAGTACATGGAACTGCATCTCTTTCTATTTCTCTGGTATTGCATTGTATGCAGAATCTGGCTTCTTGGGGTTGCAGTTTAATTTTTATCTATATGTGTTTATTTTTAGGTTATGGTCACTTATTCTGTATTTGGTGAGGGTCTGTGTTTTGAGTGTTTGATGAAGACCAGGTGTTCTGTTAATATAGAGTTTGTATGTAGGGATCTGTCCTGTAGTAATCTGAATTGTTCAGCTTTACAAATAGGTGTTGAATGTTCCAGGGACCACTGCAGTATTTACAGTGCTGTTTTTTTTGGTAGACTCCTTATGTGATTTTTGGAAGTTGGTGCTGGTATGGTATCGTAGATTTGCTCTACAGATCCTCAGTGACTTTGTTGTAGGGTTTTGTACCAGCTCACAATATGCCTGGCACTGGAGAATTTTTGCTATTGTTAGTGAGATGATCAGAATCACATTTTTTTAAGCTATTGATTTCTGTGGATGAATGTTCTAGTTCTGCCCTGCACCCACTGTTGAGGGAGGGAGTTCTGTGGATGCAAAATATATGTTCAAAAAGAAAAAGCAAGAATCATAACGCAGTTTATAACAACAAAATAAAAATGAGTTATAATTTAGTTTTATAAACTGTGCTGTGGTTCTTGCTCTTTCTTTTAGTTTCTTGGTGTGCAAACATTTTGCATTTCCACCACATTATCTAATCATCTTTTTGCTGATTGGAGTTTTGGGAAAGCCCCCCCCCCCCCACTATGGGGAGGAGGGGCGCCATCTCATCTCTCCCCTCAAGCAACAGGTTGCCTTGAGCCACCCCTGCTTCTGCCTCCTATTCTAATAATGAAGACAAAGGTGCTATCCCAGGAGGAGGAGGCGGCAGGCAGCACAATGCTGTAAAAGAACAAAATGGACATTTAAATGCCCACAGTGTGGCAGGCAGCTTGAGGCTTTTGAGTGCATGTGCATGCTCAAAGCCTGCCATGTGTTCCCCCCCCCCCCCCCGAACAGAAAGGTTGTATCAGAGGGGATGCGATACAGAAGATCTTGTGTGGCAGGCAGCTTGAGGCTTTTGAGTGCATGTGCATGCTCAAAGCCTGCCATGTGCCCCCCCCCCCCCCCCGAACAGAAAGGTTGTATCAGAGGGGATGCGATACAGAAGATCTTGTGTACATGTGTGTGCAAAGGCCCTGTGCCATGCGCACTGATCTTTAGGGAAGCCAAATAGAGAGGGTGGAAGCACTGGCAGAGGCAGTGCATAAGGGTAACAGATCAGAAGAATTGAAACAAATGTTGATATACCTAGATGTAATGCAGCCATTTGATAAACTAAAGAGTGGAAAATCACATGCACTGGATGGCATACATCCCAGGGTGATGAAAGAACTTAAAAATGAGATTGCAGATCTATCTGTGAACTATCATTAAAAATTATCTGTAGTACCCAAAGACTGGAGAGTGGCCAATGTAATGCCGATTTTTAAAAAGGGTTCTAGGGCTGATCCGAGATACTACAGACCAGTGAGCCTGATGCCAGTATCGGGCAAAGAAACCATTATAAAGAACAAAAAGACTGAACATATAGCGAGTAATGGTTTAATATGACAAAGCCAACATGGATTAAGCCAAGGAAAATATTGTCTCACTGATCTGCTATATTATTTTTGAAGATGCGAATAACTGGGTAGATGAAGGTAAGTTGGTTTATATAGTGTATCTTGATTGTCAGAAAGCCTTTGACAAGATCCCTCATGAGAGACTCTTGAAAATTAAAAGTCATGGGATAGAAGGCAGTGTATTATTGTGGAATAAGAACTGGTTAAAAAATAGAAAACAGATAGAAGAGTTAAATGGCCAGTCTTCTCAATGAAGAAAGGTAAATTGTGGGGTACCCCAGGGATCTGTATTGCTTTTTAACATATTTATAAATGACTCCCTTACTTTTGTTTGCAGCTTGTTGTTCTGTGAGGGCCTGTGTGCATCAATGATGCTGAGAGTTAAGCTATCGGTAGCTTAACTACTGGCAGGGTCTCCCAAGAAAGACAGGTCTCAGCTGAGGTGCCAGACTAAGACCACCTATCTGGGCAGCAGCAGAATAGGATGTGTTGGAAGCAAAGCATCACATTTCTGTGACAATTGCAACAACACTAGAATTACCTGCACAGAAGAAAGGCCTGGCAAATCTACTTCTGTATCTTGCCACAGAAGTCACAAAACAAATTGCACTATAGGGCTAGAAGATAAGACCCCAGATTGGAAGGCACTCAACTGGCTACTGGGGATGAGCTGAAAACGTTTCACAGTAAAGCCAGCATTTATGATGTGGTTGGAGCAAAGCCCTTGGGATGTCTCACTGCTAATATAGCTGTGCATGAAATGAGAGTCAGAAGTTGCAAAGATGTCTTACATAATGGGACATAGAACATATGAAGCATGAACCAAGGGAAGTTCGAAGTGGTCAAGAATGAAATGGAACGCGTACAACTGGGTGTTAGCGAACTGAAATGGATTGGCATTGGGTACTTTACATCTGATGATCACATGATCACATGATCTACTACGCTAAAAATGAAAGACAAAGAAGAAATGGTGTTGCATTTATAATTAAGAAGACACTTGCAAGAACTGTAATGAAATACAGTACAGTCAGTGAACGCTTAATTTCTATTTGTCTATCAGAAATGCCCATCAACACAACTATAATTCAGGTATATACCCCAACAATAGCTGCAGAAGAGGAAGACGTCTAAGAGTTCTATGAACAAGTACAAGCTGAAACTGACAGAACATGCAAACAGGATATCCTGATAGTCATGGGTGACTGGAACGCAAACGTTGGTAACAAAGAAGGTGGCAAAATGGTTGGAAAATATGGATTTGGCAACAGAAATTAAGGTGGAGAAAGACTGATAGAATTCTGCAAGGCCAATGATCCATTCATCTCAAACACCTTCTTCCAGCAACACAAGCGCTGACTATACACGTGGACTTCATCCAGTGGATTGTACAAAAATAAAATTGACTACATATGTGGAAGACAATGATGGAAAAGCTTAATAACATCAACAAAGACAAAACCTGGAGCTGACTGTGGTACAGATCACCAACTACTACTATGCAAACTTAAGCTAAAGATGAAAAAGAGCAAGCCACTCATTAATGTAGCAAAATATGACCTTGAGAATATACCACTGGAATTTAAAGACTGCCTGCAAAATTGATTTGCTGCTTTAGATACAAATGACAGAGTTCCAGAAGAGTTATGGGATGACATCAAGAAGGTTGTGTTAGAAGAAAGAGAGAAATTTCTACAAAAGGTGAAAAAACCAAAACGGCCAACATGGATGACTGAAGAAACTCTGAAAATTACCCAGCAACACAGAGAAGCTAAAACCAGAGAAGAAAGGGAGGCAATTGCAGAACTCAACAGAGATTTCCCAATGTGCAGCAAGACAAGACAAGGAGAAGTACTACAATGATGCATGCAATGGAATAGAATCAGAAACTATTAGAGGAATAACAAAATTGGCTTTCCTAAATCTATGAGAGTTAAAGAAAAAATACCAGGCTCGAATTGGAATGCTACAAGATGCTCAAGGATCCATGTTGAACGATGCTGAGAAGATCAAGAAAAGGTGGAAAGAATATACAGAGTTATTATATCATAAAGATCAAGTGGACCAACAGCCGTTGCAACCTGTATCTTATGATAAGGAACCAATGGTAATGAAAGAAGAAGTCAAAGCAGCATTGAAAGCCTTATCAAAGAACAAAGCACTGAGAATTGATGGCATTCCCACCAAGGTATCACAGCAATCAGATGAAGCTGTTACCATTTATTTATTTTATTAGGTTTTATATTTCGCTTTATCATTTATCAAAGCGGTTTACATTGAAACTTAAACTTGGTAATGTACATTAAACAGGGACATTGATAACTTGGACTTTTCTGAGGCAATGGAGGGTTAAGTGACTTGCCCAAAGCCACAAGGAGTGCTAGTGTGAATTGAACCCTGGTCTCTGGGCTCCCAAGCCAGTGTTCTTAACCAAACTTACAAGGCTCTGCCAGGAAATTTGGAAGACAAATTCATGGCCAACTGACTGGAAAACATCTGTGTTTATACCAATACTGAAGAAAGGTGATCCGACTGGCTGTGGAAATTATCACACAATCGCTCTGATCTGTGTCTGCACCTTAACGTTAAGAAGACAAATATCCCAACAACTGGCAAAATCAATAAGTTCATCATTGATGAAGATGAAATTGAAATAGTTGACAACTTTAACCTACTTGGATCAACAATCAATAAAGGAAGGACAAGCAGTCAAGAAATCCGATGGCGCATTGCTCTTGGCAGAATGGCTATGAAGGACCTAGACAAGATTCTCAAGAGCAGAGATGTCTCTCTCCATACAAAGATCTGACTTGTCCAAGCCATGGTATTTTCGATAACATCATATGGATGTGAAAGTTGGACAATGAAAAAGATAGACAGGAAGAAAATTGATGCCTTTGAATTATGGTGCTGGCAACGAATACTGCATATATCATGGAATGCCCGAAGAACAAACCAGTCACTGTCAGAGGAGATCAAACCTAAGTTTTCTTTAGAAGCTCAGATAAGAAGGCTTCGACTTTCATACTTTGGATACATCATGCGAAGAGAGAGCTTGTTGGAGAAAGATATAATGCTTGGCAAGGTAGAAGGCTGGCTTGACTAGGTAGAAGGTTAATGCAAAAGAAGAAGGCCGGCAATGAGATGGATTGATACAATAATCGCAGCTATGAGTGCCACTTTATCAACAATGAGCTACCTGACTGATAACTGAACACAGTTTAGGTCAACTATCCAGAGGGATGCCAGGAGTCGACACTGACTCGACAGCACTTAACAACAACAACAACAACAACAACAACAACAACAACAACATAAATGTCTTGGAAATATGAACAATGAGTGAGGTAATCAGATTTGCAGATGACACAAAATTATTCAGTTGTTAAAACACAAGAGGATAATGAAAAATTGCAAGAGACCCTTGAGAAACTGGGAGACTAGGTATCCAAAGGGCAGACAAAATGTAATCTCGACAAGTACAAAGTTATGCCCTTAGGGAAGAATAACCCAAACTACAGTTACACGATGCAAGGTTCCACATTAGGAATCACCACCCAAGAAAAGGATCTAGGCATCATCATGGACTCAGTGTGCAGAGGCAGTCAAAAAAGCAAATATAATGCTGGGAATGATAAACAAAGGAATGGAGAATGAAATGAAGGGTATTATAAAACCACTGTATCACTTCATGGTAGGACCACACCTTGAATATTGGATGCAATTCTGGTTGCCATATCTTGAAAAGGATATAGCGGAATACAGAGAAGAGTGACAAAAATGATAAAGGGGATGGAAGGATATCCCTACAAGGAAGGCTTATAAGGTTAGAGCTCTTCAACTTAGAAAAAAGACAGCTGAGTGAAGTTAGAAGCAGTAGTGGGTCTATAAATACATATGTCAGCTCAAATAAAGCAAACTGCTAGAACCATATTCTATAAACTACTACTACTACCACCACTACTGAGCACTTATATAGCGCTACAAGCCGTACGCAGCGCTGTACAAAAATAAACATGTATGAGACAGTCCCTGCTCTTCAGAGCTTACAATCTAGTCAAGACAAACATAGAAGGTGTAGACAGGGATAGAGCACGAACGTAGAAGGAGTAGGCAGGGATAGAGCAAGGGAAGGAGAAGGAGATCAGGAAAGTTAAAATCCAAAAGCAGTAGCGAAGAGGTGAGCTTTCAGCCTGGATTTGAAGAGGGTAAGGGAAGGTGCCTGGCATACAGACACAGGTAGTTTGTTCCAGGCGTAAGGTGCAGCAAGGTGAAAGGAGCGAAGTCTGGAGTTAGCAGTGGAAGAGCGGGGCATAGATAGGAGCAGTTTGCTGGAAAAGCGGAGTTCTCGAAGGGGGTGGTGAGGAGAAATAAGAGAGGAAAGGTACGGAGGAGCCACTGAGTGAATGCATTTATAGGTCAGGAGGCGAAGTTTGAACTGGATGCGGAAACTGATAGGGAGCCAATGAAGTGACTTGAGAAGAGGCGTTATATGGGCGTGACGAGGCTGGCGGAAGATTAGTCGTGCAGCAGAGTGTTGAACAGATTGAAGGGGAGAGAGATGATTCAGAGGGAGACCAGCAAGGAGTAGGTTACAGTAGTCAAGATGGGAGGTGATCAAGGAGTGGATAAGCATTTTAGTGGTGTGTTCAGAGAGGAAAGGGCAGATTTTGCTAATGTTGTAGAGAAAGAAACGGCAGGTCTTGGCTACGAGCTGGATGTGTGTGGAGAAAGAGAAAGAGGAGTCGAAGACTACCCCCAGATTGCGGGCTGAGGAGACAGGAAGGATTACAGAGTTATCCACAGAGATTGAAAAGGGAAGAAGAGGAGGGGAGGTTTTAGGGGGAAAGATAAGAAGTTCAGTCTTGGCCATATTCAATTTCAAGTGGCGGTGAGACATCCAGGCAGCAATGTCAGAAAGACAGGCAGAGATCCGGGTCTGGATTGCCGGAGAGATTTCAGGCGTAGAGAGGTAGATCTAGGAGTCATCGGCATACAGATGGCACTGAAAGCCATGGGAAGAAATAAGCGCACCAAGGGACTGGGTATAGAGAGATAAGAGGAGCAGACCCAGAACAGATCCTTGGGGTACACCAACTGGGAGGGGGTAGCAGAGGAGGAGGAGCCACCAGAACACACACAGAAGGAGTGGTGGGAGAGATAGGAAGAGAACCAGGATAGTACAGATCCCGTGAAGCCAAGCGAGGACAGGGTATCGAGGAGAAGGGTGTGGTCGACAGTGTCAAAAGCAGCAGAAAGGTTGAGAAGGATGAGGACAGAGTAAAGGCCCTTGGATTTTGCCAGGAACAAGTTGCTGGAGACTTTGGCAAGAGCCGTTTCGGTAGAACAATCCAACACCTCAGACCCCTTCTGGAATCAAATGATTTCAGAACAGTAGTCCAAGCCTTAATCACACCTCACTTGGACTACTGCAACAGTATATTATAAGGTCTGCCCAAAAAGAGTCTACATACTCTTCAATTAGCACAGAATGTAGCAGCCAGGATTATTAATAAAGCAAGTTTATCTGATCACATTACACCAATACAATATAACCTTCATTGGCTACCGATAGCAAGCAGGATTAAGTACAAAATAATAGTTATTACATTTAAACTGCTTAATAACATCTCCTCCTCCATCCATACAACTAAGATTCACACCCAATCAAATGCTAGAAGTAGGAGAAAAAGCAACCAACATTGCCTCTAAATAGCACCTTCAATTCGTAAGACTAAACAATCTACCAGCAATAGAGCCTTCACGTACACTGCACCCACTCTTTGGAATTCCCTTCCAGACTCTCTCAGATCAATCAAAGACCTACAGACATTCTGTAAGGAACTAAAGGCTTTACTATTCTCTGAATCTATAATAACTTCATCTGCAGCAATACTAATATTTACCCCTCCATGCAAGTGGAAGAGTAGTCTAGTGGTTAGAGCAACTGCCTAATACCCAGAAGATCAAGGGTTCAATTTCCACTGACACTCCTTGTGACTTTGGGAAAGTCACTTTACCCTCCATTGCCTCGGAAGAAAAGGCTAGCAATCTGCTTCCATTGCCAAGAAAACCCAGAGGTAGCTGGGTCGCTATGAGTCAACACCAACTTGATGGCACTAAAAAAAAAACAGAAAACCTCCTCCATGCAATCCATCCCACCCAATCCAGCCCCCTCCTCCATATCTACATAGCATACATCATAGTACCTTCATAAGTATATCACTGCTGAGCAACTATGTAAATAGTTAAATGTTAACCATCTTCCACCATACTTTAACATGTTGGACAGATGGTCTCTAAATAGTTACATAGAACATTGTAGTGAACTAATTTACATTGAACTATTTAACTTGTATTTGTTTGATGTAAACCATCCCTGATTGTTGGAAGGGGCGGTATAGAAAAACGGTTCAAATAAATAAATATAAAATAATGAATGGAGTTGAACGGGTAAGCATAGATTGGTTATTTGCTCCTTCAAAAAGTAGAAAGGCTAGGGGATGCTCAATGAAGCTACAATGTAGCACATTTAAGACTAATCGGAGAAAATATTTTTTGACTCTACATGTAATCAAACTCTGGAATTCGTTGCTGGAGGATGTAGTAAAAGTGTAGCTGGGTTTAAAAGAGGTTTGGATGAGTTCCTGGATGAAAAGTCCATAAATCATTAACGTGAATTGGGGGAATCCACTGCTTACCCCAAGATAAGCAGCATGGGATCTGTCTGCATTTTGAGAACCTGACAGGTACTTGTGTCCTGGATTGGCCACTGCTAGAAACAGGACACTGTGCTTGATGGATCTTTGGTCTGACCCAGTATGGCATCTCTTATTTTCTAAGGAGGGGGAGCAGGCTCAGCAAGAGGATGGGAAGCAATACTCGAGATGGTGCACAGGGAAAAGTGAGATAAGGACCTTAAGAGAAGGAGAGATGCTGGATGCTTTGGGGAGAGAGGAGGAAGGATGCTGGACACCGGAGGACTGGCAAAGAAAGGAAGGGGGGATGATGGACACCTGAGGAGGGTGGATATTGATGGGCAAAGGATAATCTGGACACTTATTGGGGGGAAGGAGAGAATTAGGAAGGGAAGGGAGAGAAGATACTGGACACATTGGGGGGGATATTTATTTATTTTATTTATTTATTTAGCTGTATTTATATACCGCCTTTCTCCGGGTCAAAGCAGTGTTACATAGAGGGGTGGGGAAATTAAGTATAAGGGTGGGGCCATCACCGAGGAGGCAACATTGATGATTTTGACATAGGACAGACTTTGGACATGGGACAGACTTTGGACATAGACAGGTTAGTATAGTTTTGAGTCGGAGGTTCATTGTTGGCGAGGATAAAGGAAGGAAGGAAGCTGGACACCTGTGGGGTGGATAGTGATGGGAAAGGAAAAGGTAGGTAATATTTTGGACACCTGTGGGGTGGTAAGAAAGGGAAGGGAAGGGGGGGGGATGCTGGACACCTGGAGTGTGGATAGCGATGGGAGAGAAAATACTGGACACCTGAGGGAGAGGGTAAGGAAAGAAATATGCTGAACACCTGGGGTGGGAGGTGCATATGATGGGAAAGGGAGATGCTGGACACCTAGGGGTTGGTAAGGAAGGGAAGGGAAGGGTAGGGGAGATTCTGGACTCCAACGGAGGTAAGGAAGAGAAGGAAGAAAAGATGCTGAGCACATGGAGAGGAGGTAAGGAGAATGCTGGGCAACGGGAGGATGCGGAAGGGAAGAAAAGAGGCAATACTGGATATGGAGCAGAGGGAAGATAAGAGAAACGCTGGATACAGAGTAGAGAGAAGGGAAGAAAGTGAGAAGTACTGGACATGGGGCAGAGAAAAGGAAGATGGAGCGAAAGGGGAGTCAGTGAGAGGGTGGGTGAGGAGAGAGAGAGAGATGGAGAATGGGAGGGCTGGGGTGAGGGAGATGGAAAGCTGGTGCAGTAAAAAGGGGGAGATTGAGGACTGAATGATGAGGAAGGGAGAAATCGGAATGTGTAGAAAAGCAGAAAAATAAATGAAAGAAAGCTGAAAGATCAATGTCAGAGATGGATACTAATAAATATAGAGGAGGAAATGAAGGTAGGAAGAGAGAAAAGAAATGACAAATGGGTAGGACATTCTGGGAACAGAGTTAAGAGAAAACGGACAGACGAAAGCAGAAACTAGAAACTGGAAGTGAAATGATGCGGTAAAAATGGCCACAGTTTAGTGACTAGAATATGTCAGTTCTTGGAATTTACATGACATCTGCTGTTTTTATATATTGCACAGTACTGGGGAGGGGAGTACTGCTTTTACTTCTTTGATTTGTCTGCTTGGAAATGATAATGTTGCTGTCATGGGATGGATGGGGAGAGGAAATGACTCCTCTTCCCTCCCGCATTCCCTGTTGTACAATCCTGGAATTAAGGGGGGCCTCTCCCTGGCTTTAGATAAGTGTTCCAGATTTGCCTGCAAAAAATATTGTAACCTTACCAAAGGCCTCATTTTGGAGGGATCTCATAAGATAGGGATTATGGCCAATATCAATGCTACCCCTGGCTAAGGCCTGGCACGGGGCCTAAAGCCCTCTTGCGTTCTGAGATCTGACAGATCTTAGCCCAGGATGGGGTGGCCACAGGCATTTGACTAAGCAACATTGCAAAAGAAGAGCATGCTTGCCAGGGATAGTGTAAGACACACTGGGGTCTGGGGCAGAAATTTGGTAAAGGAGGCATGAGGGCCCTAATGCCTGCCCTGGTTCTCATACTTATTTTTGTTCCAGCACAGGGCTTTTAGGAGCACAACAGCATACAGCAAAATGAGAAAATAAGAGAACAGAAGAGAGGAATTAAATGGATTAAGACTAATCTGTCCCTACTGCACACAAGCTCAGGCATATACTTTTACAAGAGATGAAAGAGCCCCCCATCTTCAGTATGTCTGTCCCTTCCCCCCTTCAGGACACACTTTGCCAGGTTCTGTATATACTCTGCCATCGCTCACTCTCTCTCTTTGTTCTCCTGAGTCGGTTTGGTGTGTTTTGTAGAGCGGGTTCTGCTTTCTTCGAGGCTCCTACTGCCCTAGCAAGACTGTCATTATAATGAGATAGAGATGGCCAACACCACAGTTATTAAATTCCTAAGTGGGTAACCTTATCTGGCTTCAATTAATTATCTCCAGTTGAAGAATTTGTCCTATTTAAAAGTGTGAAAAGAAAACCAGTGATTACAAATAGGAAGCAGTTAATCTCTGCTTCAGGTTCGAAAAGTCCCAGTGTAAGAAAGATCTTGTCAAATGGAAACTGCATATAACTGTTTTGTAACTCCTAGCGTATGTCTGCTCAGTTTTTTTTTTTACATACTCATTTACTGCAGAGCGGCAATAGAACACAAAGTGCAGTGTGTGTTCATGCTACAGTAGATGTCATCAGGCAGCTAGCTGACGCCATTTGGCAGGGGACCTCCTGTTATCTGATGACAGCTACATCCTGAGCTTCGGTGTCTGTTATGTTTCTGCTGTAACCATTAAGGCCAAAATGGAGGTTTTTCTAATAAGCAGGACTGAGCTGGTATGTTATATAAGCACAGGACCCATCTTTACACATTTGCTGTTACCACTGGAGGATGCACTTTTAAACCATTAAGGAAGTAGCAGAATCTTGGTTCCACTTTCATTTTGAAGCAGGAAATGCTCAGCAGTTTTCCCAGACCTTCGGAGCAATGACAGAAATGACATCATTAAGCAGCTAAACCCCTGTAAAGTCCCATGACCTAGTCCCTTCTCTTGGTGACGTTCTTGCTTTTTGAGTGAGTCTCCTTTGTTTTTTCCTCTCTACAGTTTACAGATCCACGAAGTTAGCCAGTCTTGGCTTTCCAAACACACTCTCTTGATGCATTGTGATACCTTTATCTCAATGGGTAGAATTCAGGACTATAAATGCTACTCTGGTTTAAAAAGCAGGACTGCTCATAAGAACATAGGAAATCCCATACTGGTCAGGCCAAGGTCCATTAATCCCAGTATCCTGTTTCCAACAGTTGCCAATCCAGGTCACAAGTAACTGGCAGGTTCCCAAAAGGCACACAGTTTCCATAATGCTCACCTCAGGACAAGCAGTGGATTTCTCGAGTCCTCTTTAACAATGGTTTATGGACCTTTCCTCCAGGAACTTGTCCAAACCTTTTATAAACCCAGCTACACTAACAGTTTTTACTATATTCTCTGGTAACAAATTCCAGAGTTTGATTAGGCATTGAGTGAAAAAATATTTTCTCTTATTAGTCTTAAATGATCATTAGAACAACAACAACAGTCTTAAGTGGGTTATGTTATAGCTTCATTGCATTTCCCCTAGTCTTTCTACTTTTTGATGGTGTAAACAACTGATCTATGTCTACCCATTCCACTCCATTCATTAATTTATAGACCTCTATCATATCTCCCCTCATCTGTCTCTTTTCCAAGTTGAAAAGCCCTAACCTTTTAAGCCTTTCCTCATAGGGATAACCTTCCATCCCCTTTACCATTTTGGTGGTTCTTTTCTCTACCTTTTTAATTTTGCTATATCTTTTTTATGATATGGCAACCAGAATTGCACACAATATTCAAGGTGCAATGGCACCATGGAACAATACATTTATTTATTTAGCTGTGCTTATATACCACTTTTCACCAGGTCAAAATGGTTTACAGATATATGCTAACAGACACTTTTTATTCCCTTGTCCCTGAAGGGCTCACAATCTAAGCATACCTGAGGCAATGGAGGGTTAAGTGGCTTGCCCAAGGCCACAAGGAGTGGCCATGGGACTAGAGACCCCAGTCCCTGTGGCCTGAGGTTACTTGCCCCTACGTGAGAATTGAACTCCTGGCCCTCCAGCCTGAGGTAACCTGTCCCAACCACTGAGCCACTCCTCCCTCATAATATCCTTGGTTTTATTCTCCATTCCTTTTCTTATGATTCCCAGTATTCTATTTGTTCTCTTGGCCACCACTGACACTGAGCAAAGGGTTTCAATATATTAACCACGATGACACCTAAATCCTTTTCCTGGGTGATGGTTCCTAATGTGGTACCTTGCATTGTGTAACCGTAGTTTAGGTTATTCTTTCCTAGGTGCATAACTTTTCAGTTGTTTATATGAAATTTCATCTGCCATTAGAAAGTTCAGTCTTCCAGTTTATCAAGGTCCTCTTGCAATTGTTAACAATTCTCTTGTGTTTTAACTTGAATAATTATGTGTTATCTGCAGATTTGATCACCTCACTCGTTATTCCCATTTCCAGGTCATTTATGAATATGTCAAAAAGCAGCGGGCCCAGCACAGATCCCTGGGGTACTCCACTATTCACCTTTCTCCATTGGGAAAATTGGCCATTTAGCCCTACCCTCTGCTTTCTATATTTTAACCAGTTCCTGATCCACAATACAACACTGCCTCCTATCCCATGACTTTTAATTTTTTCAAGTCTCCCATGAAGGACCTTGTCAAAGGTTTTCTGAAAATCCAGAAACACTACAGTATATCAACCATCTCAACTTGGTCTAACTGTTTATTCGCACCTTCAAAATGATATAAAATATTAGTAAGACAAGACTTTCCTTGGCTAAATCCATATTGGCTTTCTCCCATTAAACTATGACTATCTATATGTTCAGTAATTTTATTCTTTATAATGACTTCTACCATTTTGTCCAGTATCAATGTCAGGTTCACTGGTCTGTAGTTTCCCTGATCCCTCCTGGAACCCTTTTTAAAAATTGGTGTTACTTTGGCCTTCCTCCAATCTTCAGGTATTACAGATGATTTTAATGATAGTTCACAGATTACTAATAGTAGGTCTGCAATCTCATCGTTCAGTTCTTTCAACACCCTTGGATGCATACCATCCGGTCCAGGTGATTTATTACTCTTCAGTTTATCAAATATTTGTTATACATCTTCCCGGTTTATCATTTCTTTCAATTCTTCCGATATATCACCTTTAAATACCAGGCATGGGTAACTTCCCTACATCTTTAATAAAGACCAAAGCAAAGAATTCATTCAATCTTTCCACTATGGCCTTGTCCTCTCTTAGCGCCCCTTTTACCCCTCTATCATCTAATGGTGCAACTGACAGTCTCACAGTTTTTCTTTGCTAGATATATATACTTGAAAAAGGTTTTATTATGCGTTTTTGCTTCTACAGCAAGCTTCTTTTCAAATTCTCTCTTTATCTGCCTTATCATTGCCTTGTATCTAACTTGCCAGTGCTTATGTTTTTTCCCATTTTCGTCATTTGGCTCCCATTTCTATTTCCTGAAAGATGCTTTTTTGACTACAACAACCTCTCTGACCTCACCTTTAAACCATGCTGGCAGTTTTTTGGCCTTCCTTCCGCTTTTCTCAAAGCATGGAATACTTCCAAGATAGTGTTTTTAAACAACACCCATGCTTGATGTAAATCTTTAACCGTTGTAGCTGCTCCTTTTAGTTTTTTTCTTAACTATTTTCCTCATTTTATCATAGTCTCCCTTTTGAAAGTTAAAAGTTAGTACTGTGGATTTCGTTGCCATCCTCCTCCCATTTTTTAAATAAAACACAATCATGCTATGATCATTATTGCCAAGTGGTCCCAACACCCTTATCTCTTGCACCAGATCTTATATTCCACTAAGGACTAGGTCCATAATAGCTTCCCCTCTTGTCAGTTCATGCTGCAAGAAGCAGTTATTTAATCTGGAAACTTTATCTCCCTAGCATGTTCTGCAGTGACATTGACCCAGTTGATAACAGGGTAATTGAAATCACCCATTATTACTGTGTTGTAACTTTTGTTAGCTTCCCTAATTTCTCTTAGCATTTCATCATCCATCTGTTCATTTCTGCCAGGCGGTCGGTGGTACACCTCTACTGCCATCGCCTTCCCCTTTTTATAAGGGATTTGTATCCATTGAGATTCTACGGTGTATTTTGTTTCCTGCAAAACTTTAATCCTGAGTGACTCAATGCTCTCTCTAACATAGAGGGCAACCCCTCCACCAATTTGATCTACTCTGTCATTGCAATATAGTTTGTACTCAGTTATTACAGTGTCCTATTGGTTGTCCTCCTTCCACCAGGTTTCTGAGATGCCAATTATATCTAAATTTTCATTTAGTGCTATATAGTCTAGTTCTTCTTTCTTATTTTTTAGAATTCTAGCATTTGCATACAGGCATTTTAGAGGTTGTATTTTATTCATATTTATTTATCTAGTTTAAAAGCTGCTCTATCTCCTTTTTAAAGATGAATGCCTGCAGCCTGGTTCCATCTGGGTTAAGGTGGAGCCCATCCCTTCAGAAAAGCCCCTTCCTTCCCCAGAATGTTGTCCAGTTCCTAATGAATCCCAAACTCTCTTCTTTGCACCATCATCTCATCCACGCATTGAGACTCCAGAGCTCTGCCTGCCTGTTGGGTCCCATGCGTGGAACAGGAAGCATTTTGGAGAATGCCACCTTGGAAGTTCTAGATTTCAGCTTCCTACCTAAAAGCCTAAATTTGGTTTCTGGGGGTGGGGGGGGGGGGGGGGGGTGGGGAGGGGGGGGTTGCTTGACTGTTTTGAAACAAATTGTCAGCCCGGGCCCTCTACAGCCTTCTATTTACCTATTAAATTATATTTCATTGAATTTTATACTCCCCCACCATGGAAATACAATAGTTTAGCTAAGTAGAAACTTGCACATCAGCCGGAGGGATCCTATTGCCACAATTACATCTTCCCTAGGGACTAAAAATTCTAGTAGCTGCTTTGGTTCAAAAACAGATAATTGTTCCCCTGAAGGGTAATGTTATATCTAGAAAGAAATTTAAGTAAAAAGGACCCGCCAAGAGCTAGATCTCTAGGTCTATACTCTAAGAATTCTCTCCTTCTTGTCTGGGTATCTTGTGCCAAATCTGGGAAAATGCGCACATGAGAGCCAAAAAACTGCTTACCAAAATTTTTAAAATATGATCGCAGAATTAAGGATTTATCAGATTCCAAAGCCAGTGTAATAAGCAAGGTAGAACGGTCAGAGACCACCTCCAGTGAGCTCTCAAGGAAAACCATAAGGTCTCCAGCCACATTGGAGGCCCCAGAAGCAGGTACCGAGGGGCCTGAGCCCAGGGAAAAGTACTGGACCCTTGTCAGAGGGAGGGGGTAAATCCCCCAGGGAGATTTGTAACACTTCCTGAAAGTATCTGCACACCATCTCCAAAATGACTGAATTGGAGAACGAGGAAAATTCAACAACCTTTAATTATTTTGACGGACTCTGTTCTCCAAATACTCACTCTTTTTGGAGAACAGAGTCCCATCTTTAATCCTGGCCTCCTCTAATCCTCGGAGCTGCTGTAGATCTTCAAACTTTGCTAACTTTCCCCTCTCTTCCCCCTGGCTTCTAAAAGATGCTTCCAACTGTTTAGCGCCTGGACAAGGAATGTTTTGTGCTTGCAGTGAGCCCTCTTCACTCCCCCTTACCGGCGTACTCTCCTCCCGGCTAAGGGGAAGCACTACACCAGCAAGCAGTTAACGTCCGGGATGCGACAGGAGGGTCCGTAACTTGGGAGGCAGCCACACAACTGAAACGCTCAGGTTCACTGCCTCCACTCCCAGGCGTTCTGCCAAAGATGCTGTTACATAGAAACATAGAAACATGACGACAGAAAAAGACCACATGGCCTATCTAGTCTGTCCTTCCATAACAACTACAACAGTCCACTTTTTACCTTTAGAGATCCTCTGTGTTGGTCCCATGCTTTTTTGAATTCAGTTACTGTCCTCATCTCTACCACCTCCACTGGGAGATTATTCCACGGATCCACTACTCTTTCCGTAAAGAAATATTTCTGCATATCACTCCTGAATCTATCTCCCTTCACCCTCATCCCATGTCCCCTCGTAGCAGAACTTGCTTTCAATTGAAAGAGGCTCTCTCCCTGAACATTTATGCCACGGAGGTATTTAAACATCTCAATCATATCACCTCTATCCCGCCTTTCCTCTAAGGTGTACATATTAAGATCCTTAAGTCTGTCCTCATATGCTTTATAATGAAGCCCACTAATCATTTTAGTAGCCACCCTCTGCACCGACTCCATCCTGTTCACATCCTTTTGAAGGTGCGGTCTCCAGAATTGCACACTATACTCCAAATGAGGTCGCACCAAAGACTTATACAGAGGCATTATCACCTCCTTTTTTTTTCTGTTCCTCCCAATGAGCCAAACCCGCATGCCTTCAGAGTTCGCTGAGCCACACCGTTGGAACCAACATTACTTGAGGGTAGGTAAGTCTGTTTGCGCTTCCTCTGACCCATAACTGCTGGCCAGAAACTGCTGTACAGCGAATGAGCAACTGCAGCAGGTGCTTGTGTCTCATGAGTTATTTGGCCACCATCTTGCCCCCATACCCGAACATATTTACCTATTAATGATGAACGTTTAGTTTCTACCTATGTAGATGTGGAGTTTCCTCCTTCCCCGTCCCTCTAAATTGTGGACTTTAGGGTCTTCCATTGGACATTTTCTTGAATTATTATTGCTTTATATTGCTTCTGTTGGATTTTCCTTTTTTTGTACAAGTTTGTCTCTCTGTGGCTACTGACTGAGGTTTAACTTAAATTAAAAGCTCTCTGGGGCAACTGACTGAGATTTAAATTTAAACTGAAAGTTCTCTGGAGCTTTTGAGCCCTGAGTGAGTTAGCAAATACACTGGATTTTAATACACAGATTTATCAACTTTAACCCAAAGAATTCCCTTTACCCCAAGATTTAGAGAATTTCCCAGAAGTAAAGAAATACTTACAGATGCAGATTTCTTTCCAGCAGTAGCAGTCCCTTTTGGTAGTCCCTCAAGACTCAAAAACTCTGGGTATTTCATGTTTTGTTCTTTAATCTTTTTGTTAGCTACAGGACCGAGGCTTCCAGTAGCTAGGCAGTTGCCAAGCATGGCACAATTTTAGGAGCTGCAGCCGCAGTGCGTTATTAAAGGAAAAGCAGCAGCAGGAGGCAGCCAACTCAGCCAGCACTGCCCCCCAAATGCTGCAAGACAAGTGCCTCCTTCCTTCCCCCCGCCCACCACGGTCTGCCCCTCAAACAGGTTAGCACTCTTTTCTTTTATTGTACGTCATAAGTTTTCAAGGGCTACTGAGCAGAGATGGTGTCCAGCTATTGAAGAAGGGGCCAACCTACAGAGGAGAACTTTAAACTAGGATCACCGGGGATGGGTGAACAAAGCCCCCAAGTAAGTAAAGGTCCTTAAGTAGGTAAAAACCTTAAGCGATAGTATAGAAAAGGGCAAAAAAAGGGCAACATCTGGAGAGCAGCAATGCCTATATCATGGAGGCACGGTACACGGAAAACAAGGACTAGGATGTAGATATACCAGGCTATAATCTATTCAGGAAAGACAAGGTAGAAAAAAAGGAAGAGGAGTCCTGTACATGTAAAGAAAAATATGAAAGCTGCAGAGTTTATGGGGGAAGAAGAAGGGCTGTGGGTTAGTCTGGAAAGAGGGAATGGAACATCAGTTTACAATGGTGTGATATACAGACCTCTCCTCAGGCAAAAGAAATAAATAAAGATTGAATTGAAGATACTCGCAATGTTGCTATGAAAGGGAAAGTGCTATTGGTAGGAGATTTCATTTTACAAGATGTCGATTGGGACATCCCTGTTGTGGTGTCATCTAGAAGTAGGGAGCTCCTGGATTCTCTACAGGGAGAAGTGTTCCTGGACTGATAATGGAATGCATGCAGGAGGGGACAATTCTGGACTTGGTCCTTACAAATGTGGAGAGTGTTTCTGATGTTATAGTGGATATCATTTGGCATGCAGTGATCACCAGATCATGAGATTCAATGTTAGGACATGGGTAGAGGTGGATCATTCAAAAGGGTCATAGATTTCTGGAAAAATAACTTTGCAAAGATGGAGCAATACCTCAGAGTCATTAGCTGGATGGGAACATCTGGGGGAAGTAGAACAAGCAGGCAAAACTGTAAGGAGATAATTTAAGGGCAGTGAACCTTTTTTATAGGAAAGTAAATAAAAGTTAAGAGGAAAAGGAGGTCACTGTCAAAAGTTGTAGCTGGAAAAGTAAGTAAAGAGGTTAGCCTTCATAAACTATAAGAAATTGCAGAAAGAGGAAGACAAACAGCAATATCTGGAGAAACAAAGGGAAGTTGGCTACGCAAAGATGCAAATGAAAGAGAAAATAGCCAGTACAGTAAAACATGAGGACAAGACTTTTTTAGGTATGTTGGTGACAGGAGGAAGTGTAAGGGTGGCACTGTGAGACTCAAGGGTGAAGGAGAAGAATACATAGAGGCTGATGAGGATAAAGCAGAATTGCTTAAGAAATATTTTTGTTCTGTGTTCACAGATGAGTGCCAGGAGCAGGACCTCAAAAAGCACACACAAATAGGAATGGAAGTGAAGGAGACCTTGGACGATTTTCAAAAGACTGTTTGTGAGAAGCTTTTTTTTAAAGTGCTGTCAAGTCAATGCTGACTCCTGGCGACCCAGCAGCCCCTGAGTTTTCTTGGCAAGGCATGACTGGAAATAGATTGCCAGGCCTTTTCTTCCAAGGCAAGGGAGGGTAAAGTGACTTGCCCAAGGTCACAAGGAGTGGCCAGTGTGAATTGAACCCAGATCTCTCAGGTGCTAGGCTACTCTTACACTTGTGAGGAGCTAGCTAAACTAAATGTAGGGGAAACGATGGGGCTGGATGGGACTCATCTGGGACAGGTATGCCTGGAGGCATTAAGAGGGCAATTTCATAACCAGGCACCTAGTTTAAGGCTGCCAAACATGCCTATGTTAAGCCTATTTTATAAAGAAAAGTAGGCGCCTACTTTTCCTTTATAAAATTCTAGTGTAATTGGCAGAAAGGTGCCGCCTAAATCTAGGCCGCTTCTTATAAAATTACCCCTAAGTTTCTTTATTTACCACTATATAGGAGAGAAGTTGGGGTCTGTAAAGGATGAAACTGAATCTCAGTATAAATCCTGTAATCACACTCAGCATTTCACAGAAACTCCCCCAAAAATCAGCGCTGAATAACGGAAACTGAAATACTAGGAGAATCCCTCACCACACTCATCCACACCAGGTGACATCATCCGATGGCGCCGAAGACGGAAGTAGTCTCTCTCTAGCCTAGAAGGCGTTTCCCTTCTGGGCATGTTCCAGCTGGCCCTACCCCTAGGCCCGCCCCTAGCCAGCCACTTTTACCTCTTCCGCCTTGCCAGCAAGACGGATAACTTCTCTCTCCTACACAATTCTGATCTGCAATCAAGATGCCTAGCAAACAGCCAAAACCAGGTTTTAAAAATTGCCCTGGCTGTTCCAGAAAGATGAATTCTACTGACCTCCATGATCGATGCCTGCGATGCCTGGGAGTCTCTCACAATGTGGAGGGTTGCACGCATTGCGCTCGCATGTCCCCAAGGGCAAGAAAATTCAGAAAGAACGCGCTCCGGGAGCTGTTTCCAGGATCACCGCCTCCAGCCCTCTCCGGAGCCCCCGGCAGCGTTCTGAGCCCTGCCAGCGCTCCCACTTCGGTGCAGCCTCTGACCACGCTCCCTCAGCCGCTCCCGAGGATACCAGCAGCCTCAGCAGCTCCGGGTGCACCAGCCCTGGCCTCCTTCCGCAGCCGCTCTGCTCTAGAACCCCTCTCCCCCTCTGGGGTCTTCCTCCTCGCTGGCCGGCAACCCGAGGCAATGCTGACTCCATCTATCCACAAGGCTCCCATGCGGCCATCTTGACTGATGTCACCGATCCTAGCTCCGCCCCCCACGGCACCATTGGTCAGCGCCGAGATAAGCATCATCGCAGGAGGAGCAGGTCTCGGCGCAAACACTCCCACCACCGGCAGACACGCTCAGCGCAGAGGCATCGATCTGGCCCGCGCCGACGCCACGAGGGCCGCTGTCATTGGCGCAGCAGCACAAGCGACTCAGACAGCTCCCGGAGAGGCCAGAAGCAGCACCGACGGGGAGACTGGAGTCGCTGCCGGCACCGCAGTCCTGCCAGCTTTTCTCCCTCCAGCGACAGCAGCGGACGTGACTTCTATGAGGCTTCAGCCTACAAGGCCAGCAGGTATGCCTCCCCAAGCAGCCTTATGCAAGACTGCTTTGCAGCTACCCCCCCTAGGCAGCCTGGACTTCCACAGCCCTTAGAGGCAGCTGACTCTCCAAGGCAACCCAGACTCCTTCAACACTCAGAGGCTTCCAGCACGGTCCACAGACCCCCCGGAGCACCCGAGGCACCGATCCAATTTTTAAATTTCCTCTCCGGCCTGTTTGAGCAGTGGGCTCACTCCTCCATGGACCTTGCAGCAGGAACCCCCCACCATGTCTCCAGTGAGCTCCCCTCCGCGGCTCCTTCTGAGGACTCCTCCCTCGCCCCCGCACCAGACTCCAGACCTGCCCGCAGTGACACAGAGGACAATGCTGCCCCAGAATCTGTGGCTTCAGGGATTTCCTCCCAACCACAGATCAGGAGCCCTCCGCACCCCCAGCGGATCTTCTCAGCAACCCTGAGGACTTGACCTATGCCAAGTTTCTCCGTAAGGTCGCAGACACCCTGAGTCTCCCCAGCGCCTGCCCTACGTCTGACCAACGACCAGAAACTCAAGCTGCAAGAAAATTATTGGAAGCTCCATGCCCCTCTGCGCATCTTACAGTGCACCCTCTGCTAAAAGAGAACCTCCTCACCCTATGGCAGAAGCCACCTCAGGGACACCGGTATCTCAGAAACTGGATGTAAAATACCAAGTTCAGCCCTCTCCAGGCTTTGACAAGACACAACTCCCTCACCACTCCATAGTCGTGGAGTCCGCACTCAAGTGCTCAAAGTCCACACGGATATAAGCAAACTTTCTGCCTGGCAAAGAACTAAGACTCCTTGACGACATTGGAAAAAATACCTTCCGGGGATCGATGTTATGTGCTAGAGTCTCCGCCCACCAGCTTCAACAAGCCCTGTACCAGGACACCCTGGTAGAGAAGCTTAAAGCAACCATTTCCTCCTCCAACCAGGAGATGCAGGCAGCTGCCTCAGCCACTCTCCTAGACCTGCAGGAGTGTGCGAAACACCAGGTTCAGGCAGCTTTCGATGCCTTTGATGCGGCAGCCCACACTGCGGCTACCTCCATTTCTGCTCGCTGCTTCACCTGGCTCAAAGCTTCAGGCCTGCGGGAGGACACACATGATCGCATTGCTGATGCTCCCTGCACTGGGGATACCCTGTTCGGGGGAAAAAGTCAACGACACCGTCAACACGCTGAAAGATCGCTGCATGACGCTACAGACCCTCACAGACGAAGGCCTGGAACGGCCTATCCGAAAGAACTCCTACCAGCAAAAGCCCTTTTCTTTTTCCTCATCTAAGCACCAATACGGGTCTTACCGGAAATGGCAGCAGCCCCGCTATAAACAATCACAACCCTCTCACGCATCCTACAAGCAAAAGCCCCGCCAACGTGAAAGGAGACAGCAAAAAACATCTCAGCCAGCTCCAGGGAGGACCAATCAGGCTTTTTGACAGGAAGACTGGGGCCAACCTCCCTACGGGGGGTCGCTTGGCCATGTACCTGCCAGCCTGGAAGTCCATTACTACGGACAAATGGGTCCTAGCAATCATCGCCAACGGATACCGGATAAAGTTCCTTTTGCCACCTCTACAACGGGCGATCCCACGCTGCAAACAGTCCACCTCCTCCTTAGAGACGGAGATTCTATCCCTCCTAGCCTCCAACGCCATAGAACCTGTCCCGGAGGCGGAAACCAAAACTGGCTTCTACTCCAGGTACTTCCTAGTTCCCAAGAAATCTGGCAGCATGTGGCCCATCCTAGATCTCTGCAAACTCAACTTGTTCATCGCCAAGGAAAAATTCAGGATGCACTCCATCAGAACCATCCTGCCCCTCATCCAACACAAGGAATGGCTCACATCCCTGGATCTCCTGGACGCATATACACACGTCCCCATACACAAGGATCACAGGCAGTACCTGCGCTTCCAAGCCGCCGGGAAACACTTCCAGTACAAAGTCCTCCCGTTCGGCCTATCTCCAGCGCCACGGGTATTTGCGAAGTGTGTGGCGGTGGCAGCCGCACATCTCCGCAAACAAGGGATCTACATTTTCCGTTGTCTGGACGACTGGCTTATTTTTGCCCCCTCCTCGAGGGAGGCCAAGCGCGCAACTCAAACAACCATCTCCCTGCTGACATTCCTGGGGTTTCTGGTGAATTACCCAAAATCGCACCTCTACCCCTCACAGGGGCTGGAGTTTATTGGAGCATTAATAGACACTTCCTGCTCAAAGGCCTTCCTTCCCCAGCTGAGAGTGAACACCATCAGAGACTTAGCACACCTCGTGCGATCGGAACGGTCTCCTATGGCAGGGGTACTCCTTCACCTCCTGGGACACATGGCATCAGCCACCCAGACAGTACCCCTAGCGAAGCTCCACATGCGCTGCCTCCAGTGGCATCTACGGGCGTGCTGGTCCCAACAGTCACAGTCCCTGGAGACCGCCATTCCTCTGGAAAGAACAGTGACCTCATCCCTCCTTTGGTGGACCTGCGGAAAGAATCTAACATGCGGGAGACCTTTCTCCCAACTAGCACACCAACTGACCATCACCACCGATGCCTCTCCAGTCGGCTGGGGGGCACACTGCCTCCACCTCCAGACGCAGGGAGCTTGGTCGCCGCAGGAGCGACAGTGCCACACAAACCTCCTCGAGCTCAGAGCCATGAGGCATGCGCTGGAGACCTTCCAGAACATGATCTCCGGCAAGACAGTTCTACTGCAAACGGACAATCAAGTAGCCATGTTCTACATCAACAAACAAGGTGGGATTGGTTCACAAACCCTTTGCAGAGAAGCCCTTCGGATCTGGGCCTTCGCGACTTCACATCGCTGCACCCTACAGGCCTCCTACCTCCCCGGTCTACAGAACGAGCTGGCCGACAGACTGAGCTGGCAGCTCAATCCCCACGAGTGGTCCCTCAAGCCTCAGGTGGCCCACTCTCTCTTTCAGAACTGGGGTCCCCCGACAGTCGATCTCTTCTCCATGGAGGGAAATACAAAATGCAGAACCTTTTGCTCAAAACGCCTCTGCTCGGAGCCATGCAGTGGATGCATTCGATGTATTATGGGGGAGTGGTCTCTAGTATACGCCTCCCCCCCCCCCATCCCTCTAATTTCCAGGACTATCCAGCGAATCATTTCCGACAGAGCGCAGGCCATCCTGGTAGCTCCATACTGGCCACGCCAAGGATGGTTCCCGCTTCTCCACCGGCTAGCAGTGTGCCCCCCGATCCGGCTCCCCCTGGTTCCAGATCTGCTCTCACAGGACGACGGGAACACCCTCCACCCCAACCTTTGGACCCTTGCTTTAACAGCCTGGAAGCTGAGCGGATAGCCTTGACCCCTTTCGACCTCCCACATGAGGTCGAACAGGTGGTCCTCACAGCACGCCGACCATCGACCAGAAAATCTTACGGCCTCAAGTGGTGGCGCTTCACCTCCTGGTGTTCCTCTCAAGGACTGGATCCCTTCTCCTGTCCCATACCGGCCCTCCTGCAGTACCTGACCTCCCTGTCCCAGCAAGGCCTGCAGACGCAATCCATCCGGGTCCACCTGGCAGCCATCATGGCCTTCCACGAATGCCCGGGGGACGGCTACATCGCGCAGCTGCCCATCGTTGCCGGCTTTATGAAGGGCCTCACCAACCTTCACCCTCCTATCAGGAAGCCGGTGCCGCACTGGGATCTCAACACGGTTCTCAACCAGCTTACCCTGCTGCCCTTTGAACCCATGCAGTCAGCAGACATCAAGCTCATCTCCTGGAAGACACTATTCCTGGTGGCCATCACCTCGGCCCGGCAGATCAGCGAGCTACAAGTGCTGGTGGCGCACCCATCATACACACAGCTCTCCGAGGATCGCACATCCCTCCGGACGCACCCAAGATTTGTTCCGAAGGTAGCCTCTGCCTTCCACATTAACCAGACTATCGAGCTTCCTACCTTCCACTTCCCCTGAGGAAGAACGGTTGCACAAACTTGACTGCGTCTGGGCCTTGCGCCTCTACCTTCTCCGGACTGCCACTCAGAGGCGAAGCACGCAACTCTGTGTCGTACGACCAGAACAAACCGGGCCGCCCGGTTACCAAACGCACCCTTTCCCTCTGGATTTCTGCATGCATCTCCTTCTGCCTAAACCAAGCCGGCACCGGACCCTCACCACCAGCGAAGCGCACCAGCTAAGGGCGCTCGCAACTTCAATTGCCAACCTACGAGCCGTACCGGTGGCTGACATTTGCAAAGCAGCTACCTGGTCACCCTCCAGACCTTCCAAAGACACTACTGCCTTGACTTGCAAGCAGGCTCTTTCAAGCAGGCAGTCCTGGCGGCCGCCAGCGCCCCTACCGAGCCATGACCTTGATACTAGGTGCACCTTGACTCATGCCGATTGCTCAGAGGGGATCGCGCAGTTGCACATGCATTGTCTAATTTGCACATGTTAGTGAAAGACATTGGTGATTGTACATGTTACTGTTGGTTTACACATGTTCTTATGTGATTGGCGCGTGGGACATGTTACTGCCTGAATTCCACATGTTCATTTATTTGCCTGGATTGCACATGTTTACTGATTTGCACAAGTTGTCTGTTCTGTTGACCGACAGGAATAAAGCCTTGTTTTAATCCACTCAGTGTGATATGTCCTGTACCATCCTGACAGGGCCCCTTCCACCTCAGCCTTCACAGCTAGGGAGGCACCTGGTGTGGATGACTTCATCCTGCTTGTCCTAGGAGAAATCAGGGTTACTTACCTGTAACAGGAGTTCTCCGTGGACAGCAGGATAAGTCATCCACACTCTCCCACCCTCCTCCCCTGTAAGGGACCCTGCTCAGGTCCTGGCCCTATCGCCCCTAGCACCTGGCTCAGCTCGGGACACAGTGGCTGACTAGGGGCGGACCTAGGGGTAGGGCCATCTGGAACATGCCCAGAAGGGAAATGCCTTCTGGGCTAGAGAGAGACTACTTCCGTCTTTTGCATCGTCGGATGACATCACCTGGTGTGGATGGCTTATCCTGCTGTCCACGGAGAACTCCTGTTACAGGTAAGTAACCCTGATAAACCCCCTGAAGACAGACTCTGCATGCCGTGTAGTACTAGAGTCGGGGAATGCACTTCCTCTGGCGCTGTGCAAGATATAACGACAGAAGAGATCCTGTACCTGCAAATTCCCGAAGCTGATAAATTCAAATCGCTAAACCAAAAATAAAATGATTTTTTTACTACCTTTGTTGTCTGGACCTTTTGAACCTAGGCAATAGAGGATAAGATGAAATGGAGTTCACTCTGAAGATAGCGGTGTTACCATTAGTGTGCAACAGGGATCGGTCCTTAGTCCTGTTTCTTTTTAACACTTTTGTGGGTGATATTGCAGAAGATCGGTCAGGAATGGTTTGCCTCTTTGCAGATGATACCAAAATCTGCAACAGGGTAGACATCCTGGAAGGTGTGGATGACATGAGGTTGGATCCAGTGAAGCTTGAATAATGATTGAGAATTTGGCAGCTAAGATTTAATGCAAGGTAATGCATTTGGATTGCAAAAACCTAAGGGAGCAGTGTGGTATGCACGAAAGAAGAGCGAGACCTGGGGGTTATCGCATTGGATGATTTTAAGTGGTCAAACAGGTAGAAAAGATGACAATGAAAACCAGAAGGATGCTTGGGTGCATAGGAAGAGGAAAAAAGGGGTGATAGTGCCTTTGTATAAGTCTCTGGTGATACCTCATTTGTAGTATTGTGTACAATTCTGGAGACCACACCTTCATAAGGATTTAAATAGGCTGGAGTCAGTCCAGAGGGTGGCTACTAAAATGGTCAGTGGTCATCATCATAAAGCATAGACTTAAAGTATGTATACTTTGGAGGAAGAATAGGGTTTAATATCAGCCTGAAAGCCACCAGTTTCAGGAATTACTCCAGTACTGAGAGGCAGCATAGCAAATGCAAAATAAACATAAACATGTATGCACCATCATCTTTTTCTTTTTTCCAAGCTGCTTATCAGATTACTATTCCCAAGTCACATATAAATAAGTGAAAATACAAGTAGCTCTCTGTTTTAGGCAAGGCTTTCTGTTTCGTGGCTGTGTTTTATTTCCCTTTCCTCTAGCCTACAAGTTCAAAGAGGGGAAGAAGCAGCAAATATTCTTTGGAGCCGCTGCACTGCTGAGGTGTTAGATCCCTTCCTTCTCACCCAAGCTCCCACCCACCCCGGTGCGGAATCTTGCTATATAGACTAGATCCCCCATTTAAAGGGAGAGCTTTGATAGTTTTATTTTTGATTAAGGCAGATTAGGAAGCTAAAGATATAGGCCAAATTTAGTTTTTCTGGGGAAAAAATCGAATATAGTATATTTCAGGGGTCTTTTATTAGTAATGTCTTAGTCAAATCATTTTTATCAACCAAAACGACAGCAACACACCCAGCATGTGGATGTTCTGATACAACACGAGGAGAGCTCAAACAGTGTCATAAACTCTCTGAAACATTTTACATTTTCAGCCTGTCTCCCCCCCCCCTCTTCCCCAATACTCCCCCATACCCCCTCCCCCCATACAAGTGGAGGAGTGGCCTAGTGGTTGGGGCAAGGTACCTCAGGCCAGAAGGTCAGGGGTTCAAATCCCACTAGAGGATAGCAACCTTGGGCTGGAAGGACTGGGGTTTCTAGTCCCACAGGTGCTCCTTGTGGTCTTGGGCAAGCCACTTAACCCTCCATTGCCCATGTTCCCTGTAAAATACTTATCTCCAAGTTCTAATGCCCTGTTCAATGTAATTTCAGTTTGTTCAATGTAAAACCGCCTTGATATCATGAAAGACAGTATATAAGAAATGATAAATAAATAAAATAAATACTCATTTAAATGCAGAAATATTAACAACCAAACATCGCCCTCCCTGCTTGTGGATACTTTTACACAATGCCAGGAGTACACCTGACAATACATTATCCGACCAAATGATTTCACTGATTCGTAATATCTTAATGCATCCTTGAGGTAATTCTACAAAGGGGACACACTATACTACACAGCCCAGTCTAAACCAATAAGGTAAACTATTGTAGACCCCAATAGCAGAGTGCAAACAAGTAGGATTACACACTGTGAATCTAAACAAAGGAATTGTTTTTTACAAAACAAAATCTAGTTTTGTTTTGTTTTATGAACAGGACAGCTGAGGACACAGTAGAGACATCTGTTCTTGGTAAGGGAGCAGAAAGGCTGCATCGCATAAACAGCTTTAATACATGGCTCCAGACCTGGTGCAAACAAGAAGGATTCAGATTTATAGGCGAATGGGGAAACAGGTGGGCCAACAAGAGACTATACTGTGCTGATGGACTGCATCTCTCTGTCGCAGGGAAAAGAATCCTAAGTGAAAAATTCAGACAGTATGTGGATATGCATTTAAACTAGAAAAAGGGGGTGACGGATGGGGAAGGACAAGTTCAGGATGTCACTCCCGATAAAAGCAAAATAACATCAGAAACAGACACACTTTTAAACCACACATCAACGACAAGTGGGAAGAAGTGCGCAGAACAAAATCAATGCAAAATACATGCAAGCCAGTTAGATGCTGGAAAGCAATGAGCACAAATGCTCGAAGCTTAGCCAATAAAGTTCCTGACCTGGAAGCCCCTAATGGTGAAAATGGACTTAGATATTGTGGCTATTACAGAAACATGGTTTAATGAATCGCATGATTGGGATATAGCCATAGCTGGCTATAATCTATTCAGAAGAGACAGAGAAAGTGGAAAAGGAGGAGGAATAGCCTTGTATGTCAAAAGCAATATTAAAGCTACTGAAATGCAGGGGGCATGGGGAAAAGAAGAAGCGCTCTGGATTGTGTTGGAAAGAGGAGATGGCACTGTCATCCATACTGCTGTAGTCTACAGACCTCTGACTCAAATCAAAGAAATAGATAACGAATGATTATACATATTGAGAAGATAGCCACAAAGGGGGAAGTGATCATATTGGGTGACTTTAATCTACCCGATGTGGATTGGATTACTCCTTCTGCAAATCTGGAAAGAAACAAAAAAATTGTGGATGCTTTCCAAGATGTGTTACTTAGACAAATGGTGATGGAAAGCTCAATGCTGGATTTAGTGCTTACCAATGGTGATAGCATGTCGAATGTCCGGGTGGGTGCCCCTGTGAGCAGCAGCGATCATCACATGGTGTGGTTTGAGATAAAAGCCAAGGTGCAGTCCAATCAATCATAGCAAGCTCAAAGTCCTAGACTTCAAAAACACTGACTTCAGTAAAATAGCAAAGTACCTGAAGGAGGAGTTGGCAGGGTGGAGGGGATAAGGGAAGTGGAATTGCAATGGGCTAAACTAAAGATGGCAATAAAAGGGGCAACAGATAAATATGTAAGGAAAGTAAATAAAAACAAGAGGAGAAGCAAACCTATTTGGTTCTCCAAAGAAGTGGCTGCTCAAATAAAGGCAAAAACACAGCTTTCACAAAATTGAAAAGCTTGCAAACAGAGGAACGCAGAAAGGAATACAGGATCAAACTAAAAGAGACAAAAAGAGAAATAAGGAAAGCAAAATCAAAGGCAGAGGAAAAGAGGGCTAAAGATGTGAAGTGTGCCGACAAAACTTTCTTCAGGTATATTCAGGAGAGGAGGAAAATCAGAGATGGAATTGCAGGACTCAGAAGTGTTGGGAACGGACTCGTGGAAAGTGACATTGAAAAAGCAAAATTGCTAAACAAATATTTCTGCTCTGTTTTTACTAAAGAAAATCCTGGAGAAGGACCACCTGTGACTCCCAAATATAAAAATGGGAATGAAGTAGATACCACATCATTCACTGAAGATGATGTGTTAGAACAACTTGCAAAACTGAAAGTGGACAAGGCCATGGGACCAGATGGGATACATCCCAGGATACTGAAAGAGCTCAGAGAGGTTCTTGCAGGGCCGTTAAAGGATGTTTTCAATAGATCCTTGGAAACAGGAGAAGTTCCTCAGGACTGGGGAAGAGCTGATGTGGTACCTCTTCACTAAAGTGGTGACAGGGAATAAGCGACAAACTACAGGCCCATGAGCCTTACCTTGGTGGCGGGAAAAGTAATGGAGGCGCTCCTGAAAGAGCGAATAGTGGACTTTCTCAAAACCAACAGGTTGCATGATCCGAAGCAACATGGTTTTACCAAAGGACGATCTTGCCAAACAAATCTGATTGAGTTCTTTGACTGGGTGACCAGAGAACTAGATCAGGGGCATGCGAGCGCCGGCAGCGAAAGGAGCAGGAAGGTAAGCTCCTCCCTGCTCCTCTGCACCAGGGCTAATCGGGCCGAGGAGGACACCGGCGGGAACAGGCTCACCATTCAAAACTCCCCGGTGCTTCAGGCGCACCCTCTCTTCGATCGCCGGTAGCGAAAGGAGCAGGAAGGTAAGCTCCTCCCTGCTCCTGTGCACCGGGGCCAGTCGGGCCGAGGAGGACACCGGCGGGAACAAGCTCACCATTTAAAACTCCCCGGTGCTTCAGGCGCACCCTCTCTTCGATCACCGGCAGCGAAAGGAGCAGGAAGGTAAGCTCCTCCCTGTTCCTCTGCACCGGGGCCAATCGGGCCGAGGAGGACACCGGCGGGAACAGGCTCACCATTTAAAACTCTCTGGTGCTTCAGGCACGCCTGCATCTGGCGGGCCCGCACCTGAGGGCCTCACTAGAGGGCCCTTTGGCATGGCCCTTAGGCGCGGGCCCGGAGCGCAAGCTCCGGTGCTCCGTAGCTGCTGGGGATGAGCAGGCTTGATCGCTCCTCTACACATCGCCTCCAGACCGCACCATCTCACGAGCTCCACCCTGGTACGTACAAGTAACTCTCCTTTGTCTTCCTCCCCACTGCTGGCATTGTCCTTCCTCCCATTACCTGCCTAGAACATGCTACCCACTGCCTGCACTGCACGGTTACCCATTACTGGCACTGAACTACTACCCACTGCCGGCGTAGCATCACTACCCTCTGCTTGCTTAGCATTGCTCCCATTACCTGCATCATACTGCTACCCATTGCTGGGCATTGAACTGCTACCCATCGCTGCATAGAACTGGTACCCATTGCTTATCCATTGCTTGCACATTACTGCTACCCATTGTTTGCATACTGTTGCCACCCATTGCTACTTCTAACTGCTACCCATTGTTTGCATACTGTTGCCACCCATTGCTACTTCTAACTGCTACCCATTGTGTGCATTGTGTTGTTACCCACTGTTGCATAGAACTGTTTTCCACTGCATATCCATTGTTTGCATAGTACTGCTACCTACTGTTGCCCCCTTTGCTGCATACTGTTGCCACCCATCGTTGCATCATACTGTCATCCACTGCTTATCCTCTGCTTGCTACCCATTGCTTGCATTGAACTGTTACCCACTGCCTGCTTGTTGCCTATCACTTGCTACCCATTGTTTGCCTAGAACCTGCTCCCCAGTGCTTGCTCAGACCTTGCTGCACACTACAATGGCTCAACATCTCATTGCCCTCCTCCTCCTCATCCTCCCCAAATGCCTCCCCTCCTACCAACACCCTCCCTCCTCTTCCCCCTACCCTACCCCTACCCACCTCACCTCTCCCTTCACTCGGACCCCTAGCCTTGCACCCACGCCTGATCTTCTTCATACCATCCCCCGCATTCAACCAGCCCCCCTCTCTCTAAGGCAACCCCACCCCCGCTTCCGCCTTACTATCTCCACTATACCTCGCTCTCTAATACTCCTTCTCCTTCTCTCATCAGGTAATATCAACCCCAACCCTGGCCCCCCCCCCCCCGATCTCCTTCTCACACTAAAAAAAGTTCCTCACGTACCCCATCTAATCTCATCCACATCCCGCTCCTCCTTCCTTCTGCCCTCCCTCATTCATCCCACAATCACCTATCCATAGATATCAACTCCTACCCTACCCCCAAAAATAATCCCTCACATAACCTACCCAATACCATCAAGTTACCCCTCATTTCCCCTCCCTCTCATCCCTCTTGGAGAGCACACTCACTCAGACATGCCCACCCATACCCTGCTCCCTCTAAATCTCGACATTACCATAGAAATAGACCCCCACGCTACTCTGCTAAGAAATCTACACGTAACTTATCCAACCTTATCCATATCCCTCTCCTCCCCCCCTCTGCTCTCCCATTTTCTTGTGCCCTATGGAATGCATGCTCAGTCATTTAAAAAAAACCCTTTTATTCATGACCCTTTTTATCTCCAATGCCCTACACCTTCTTGCCTTTACCGAGACCTGGCTCCCCCAGACGGCACTGCATCCATTGCCTCTCTCTGCTATGGGGGCTACCAGTTTTCCCATACACCTCAATCTACTGGTCGTGGTGGTGGCGTTGGCCTCCTACTCTCCCCCTCCTGCCAATTCCAACCCCTCCTGCCCCACAATCACACTCCCCCTCCTCCTTCGAACTCCACTCCATTCGCCTCCTCTCACCACTTCCCCTCCGAATAGCTGTTATTTATCACCTACCGGACAAATCCAAATCAACTTTCCTCACTGACTTCGACTCCTGGCTTTCTGCCTTTATGGATCCCTCCTCTCCCACTCTTATTCTTGGTGATTTCAACATTCACATCGACAACCCCTCCGACCCCCATGTCTCAAAGTTCCTCGCTCTTACCTCCTCGTTCGACCTCCAACTTTGCTCCACTGCCCCCACACATCTACACGGCCACTGCCTTGACCTAATACTCTTCTCCAACTCCTCTCCTTCAAACCTCCGCAAACCAATCCTTCCCTCATCTGACATCACCTTTTAACATTCACTCTTCAACTTCCGCCGTCCCAACCTCATCCAGTTTCCTCCGACCTATTTTGACACCTTCATAATATTGATCCCCTGACTCTCTCCTCCACCATCTCTCCATCTCTCTCCACCATTTTATCCTCCAAGTCCGTCGACGAGGCATTATCTTCATACAATGCTACATTATCCTCAACCCTCGACACTCTTGCCCCTCCCACCCCACGTCCTGTCAAACGATCTACTCCCCAACCCTGGCTTTCACCCACAATCCGCTACCTACGCATCAGCACCCATTCTGCCGAATGAGCGTGGTCCAAATCCCATTCCCCAGAAGACCTTCTACACTTCAAATTTATGCTTGGCTCCTTCCAGTCAGCCTTAGCATTTGCCAAACAAGATTACTACATCCACCTGACCAACTCCCTTGCCTCTTATCCTCGCTGTCTCTTTAATACCCTCAATTCTCTCCTCAAGGTCCCCCTGCCCTCCCTTTCTGCCCAAACCTTAGCTGACTACTTCAATGGCAAAATCCACAAGATTATCCTCCAATTCCCTTTCCCCCATCTACCTCCCCTCCTCCCCATTTCTCCTCCCCCATCCCTACTCCCTCTGACACCCTCTCCTCCTTCCCACCAATCTCTGAGGAGGAAACCACACTCCTTCTGTCCTCCTCCAAACCTACCAACTGTTCCTCAGATCCCATCCCCACCCATCTCCTGCGTTCCATCCCCCTCACCATTGCCCCCTCCATCACTCATATCCTCAACCTTTCACTCTCCACTGCAACTGTCCCCGTTGACTTCAAACATGCTGTTGTCACACCCCTCCTAAAGAAACCCTCACTCGATCCCACATGCCCCTCTAACTATCGACCCATCTCCCCCCTTCCCTTCATATCCAAACTATTAGAATGAGCAGTCCACCATCGCTACCTCGACTTCCTCAACTCCCAAGCCCTCCTGGACCCGCTTCAATCCTGCTTCCGTCCCCTACACTCCACTGAAATGGCACTCACAAAAGTCACAAATGACCTGTTCCTGGCTAAATCCAAGGGCCTCTATTCTATCCTCATCCTTCTTGACCTTTCTGCTGCCTTTGACCGTTGACCATGACCTTCTCCTCCTTACCCTCACTTGGCTTCCGGGACTCCGCACTATCCTGGTTCTCCTCCTATCTCTCCCATCGCTCATTCAGTGTATGCTTTGGTGGCTCCTCCTCCTCCCCTACCCCGCTCCATGTAGATATGCCCCAGGGATCTGTCCTGGGCCCCCTCCTCTTCTCTCTCTATACCCTAGGCCTTGGCGTGCTTATTTCCTCCCATGGTTATCAGTACCATCTCTATGCCGATGACTCCCAAATCTACCTCTCTACACCTGATATTTCTCCGGCAACCCTGTCCAAGATCTCTGCCTGTCTTTCGTACATCGCTGCCTGGATGTCTCATCGCCGACTAAAATTGAACATGGCCAAGACTGAACTCCTTATCTTCCCACCTAACTCCTCCCCTCCACTTCCCCCTCTCTCATTCCATGTGGATGGATCTACTATCCTTCTGGTTCCTTCGGCCCGTAATCTAGGAGTCATCTTTGACACCTCTCTCTCCTTCTCCGTTCATATCCAGCTTGTAGCTAAGACCTGCCACTTCTTTCTCTACAACATCAGCAAAATCCGCCCCCTCCTCTCTGAACACACTACCAAAATGCTTATCCACTCCTTAATCTCCTCTCGCCTCGATTACTGCAACCTACTCCTCGCTGGTCTCCCCGTGAGCCACCTCCTTCCCCTTCAATCTATACAAAATCACGCTGCTCGACTAATCTTCTGCCAGCCTCGCCATGCCCATGTTACTCCTCTTCTCAAGTCACTTCACTGGCTCCTTGTCCAGTTCCGCATCCAATTCAAGCTTCTCCTCCTGACTTATAAATGCATTCACTCTATGGCCCCTCAATACCTCTTATCTCTTATCTCTCCCTATGTCCCCTCTCGAAATCTGCGCTCCACTAACAAACTACTTCTATCAATGCCTTTCACTCGCACCGCGAACTCCCGATTGCGCTCCTTTCACCTTGCTGCGCCACACGCCTGGAACGGCCTACCTGCGTCTGTACGCCAGGCATCCTCCCTGGCCCTCTTCAAATCCAGGTTGAAGACCCACCTCTTCACTGTTGCATTCAGATCCTGACTCCTTCCTCTTCCTACCCTAACCCCGTCAACGTTTATGACCAAACTACTGACCAACTGTACCTCACCGTACCTTGCGCTGTACTGACTAATGATTTGTACTGTTTTAATTAATGCACTGTTCTAACTAGATTATAAGCTCCGATGAGCATGACTCTGACGGGCAGGGACTGTCTTTGTATGTTGGCTACCTCTTGTAGGTTAGCTGTGCAGCGCTGCGTGCGTGGCGCTCTATAAGTGCTAAATAGTTGTAGTAGTAGTCATCTACCTGGATTTCAGTAAAGCCTTTGATACTATTCCTCATAGGAAGCTTATCAATAAACTCAGTAGTTTGGGGATGGGTCCCAAGGTGGTGAACTAGATCAGAAATTGGTTGACTGACAGACGACAGAAGGTGATGGTAAATGGAGCTCACTCAGATGAAAGGAGGGTGATTAGTGGGGTGCCCCAGGGTTCAGTCCTGGGCCCGGCACTGTTCAATGTATTTGTGAGTGATATTGCTGAAGAACTGAATGGAAAAGTCTGTCTTTTTGCAGATGACATGAAAATTTGCAACAGAGTGGACTCTCCTGAGGGAGTGGATAACATGAGGAAAGATCTACAAAAGCTGGAAGAATGGTCTAATGCTTGGCAGTTAATATTTAATGCGAAAAAGTGCAGTATCATGCACTTGGGACGCAGAAATCCAAGGGGGCGAGAGGTTGGTGTGCATGGACCAGGAGAAGGACCTTGGTGTGATTATTTCTGAGGATCTCAAAGTGGCAAAACAGTGCGACAAGGCAGTGGCAAAAGCCAGGAGGATGTTGGGTTGCATACAAAGAGGAATTACCAGCAGAAAGGAAAAGGTACTAATGACACTGTATAAGTCACTGGTGAGGCCTCACTTGGAATACTGTGTTCAGTTTTGGAGACCATATCTTGCAAAGGATATAAAAAGACTGGAAACTGTTCAGAGGAAGGTGACCAAAATGATTTGGAGCCTGCGTCAGAAGCCTTATGAGAAGAGACTTGAAGACCTAAATATGTACACTCTGGAGGAGAGGAGGGATAGGGGAGATATGATTCAGACCTTTAAATACTTAAAGAGAATTAATGAACAAACAATCCTCTTCCAAAGGTGGGGAAGCTGTAAAACTAGAGGACATAACATGAAGCCGCAAGGGGGTAAATTGAAAGGCAATGTCAGGAAATACTTTTTCGCTGAAAGGATGGTGGATGCTTGGAATGCCCTTCTGATGGAAGTGGTGGGGGCAAAAATATAGTGACAGAATTCAAAATGGCATGGGACAGACACAGTGGATCCCTTTTCAGTAACAGGATAAAATCAAAATAAACTTCACTATCTAATTTCTCAACAAACAGAGCAGTGGGTTCATCCCTAAACAAAGACATGGGGGAGTGGTGGCCTGCACGGAGCGGCAGGTGCACCTACTCTTGCTATCTTATTGGGCAGACTAGATGGATCATACTGGTCTTTATCTGCCGTCATTTACTATGTTACTATGTCTTTTTTTTCTTACTTTTTTTACATCAAGTACTAAAGCTCCTACAGTAGAAATATGGCTAGGAAATGTGGTGCCAAAGCTGTCACCCCCATAACCAGTTCTACATCCTTCCAGACAGTAAGCCAGGTCCAGGGCATGGAACCAGTTAAGTGAGCAAGATCCCTGCAAGTTGAATCCTTCAGGAAAGAGGCTGAGGAATCGAGAGAGGAGGTGGTGAGGCTAAGAAGCATCCTTGACAATGAGAGATACATTGATGGAATGCTTCTAGAGGCATCTAAGATCTCCAGCAGAAGGGAAGATGACTCTGAATAAAATGATGACAGCTGGACACAGATCACCAGAGCCTGCAGACTTGACACCTCAATTCTACCTTCCCTAGAACTGAGGAACCGGTATGCAGCCCTGGAACTGGGAGAAGTGACAACATCCCAGAAACAAGAGGTATCAGAGCTCAAAAACTTCAAAACTGTAGGATTAGCAACCACTAGGAATCAAAGCAAAGTGAGCAATGCTTAATGACTCTCTTCTTCAGGTTTCCATCTGGCAGCCAGACATGATATCCAAGGAGGTATGCTGTCTTCCTGGTGCCAAGATCTTACATATAATGAAGAGTTTTCTGAGACAACTCAAGCCTACTGACTATTATCTAAAATTACTCATCCATGTTGGCACAAATGATACAGTATCTCTAGGTTCTCACCTGAGCACATCAAAACTAATGTTGTGACTCTGGGAGAGAAGGAGAAGCAGTTAGGTGTGCAGGTGGTGTTCTCCACATTCCTCCATTTTTGAGGATTTGGGCAGGGGCCTCGCATCATGGAGATCAATGCCTGACTGTGTAGATGGTGTTAAGAGAATTTTGGCTTCCTGAGCCATGCTATAATTTTCCAAGGCTGCTGAGCAGAGATGGTGTCCACCTATCGAAGAAGGGAAGTATCTTCCATAACAGACTGGCTAATCTACTGAGGAGGCCTTTAAACTAGTATTGTCGGGGATGGGTGAACAAAGCCCTCAGGTAAGTAAAATCCTTCAGGTCGGTAAAACATTAAAAGATCTTATAGAAAAGGAGACATGGTACACAGAAAACAATGACTGGGACATAGTTATATCAGGCTATAATCTGTTCAAGGAAAAACAGGGTAGGAAGAAAGGGAGGAGGAGTAGCTCTACAATGTATGGAAACAGTGTCCGGTTTCCAACAGTGGCCAATCCAGGTCATGAGTACCAGAAATAACCCAAAAGTAGCCAGTTCCATGCTACGTATCACTAGGGATAAGCAGTAGTTTTCTCTTGGACTACCTTAATAACTGTTTATGGACTTTTCCTTCAGGAAATTGTATAGACCTTTTTTAAACCCACAGAACTACAGGTCTTATGAGGGAAGGAGGAGGCCCTGTGGGTTAGTCTTGAAAGAGGGAATGGAAAATCTATTTAGCTTGGTGAGATATACAAATCTCCCTCACAGGCAGACTACACATATAGAGATTTAACTACAGACATTCATAATATTGCTATGAAAGGGGAAGTACTATAGGTAGGACATTTCAATTTGCCAGATGTTTATTGGAGTATCCCTGTTGTGGTGTCATTTAGAAGTAGGGAGATCCTGGTTTTTTTACAGGGAGAACTGTTCTTGCAGCTGGTAACAGAGCACATGTTGGAGAGGGCCATACTGGACTTGGTGCTAACAAATAGGGAAAATATTTTTAATGTTGTAGCAGGTAATCATCTGACGTGCAGTGATCACCAGATGGTGGGCTTCAATATTAGGAGACAGGTGGAGATGTTTCATTCAAAGCTAAGGGTTATAGCCTTCAGGAAATTTAACTTTGCAAAGATGGGGGGATATCTCAAGGAGTCATTAGCCTGATGGGGACATCTGGGAGAAATAGAACAATAATGGGTCAGACTGAAAGGAGATATTTTAAGGGCAATGTACCCATTTGTTAAGAAAATAAATAAAAGTAAGAGGGAAAACAGGCCACTATGGTTTTCAAATGAAGTAGCTGAAAGATAGGAAAAAAGAGGTTAGCCTTCATAAACTATAAGAGATTGCAGAAAGAGGAAGACATACAGCAATATCTGGAGAAGCAAAGGGAAGCTGGTTAAGTACTGAGGAAAACAAAGATGCAAATGGAAGAGAAAATAGTCAGTACAGTAAAACATGAGGGCAAGACTTTTTTAGGTATGTTAGTGACAGGAGGAAGTGTAAGGGTGGCACTGTGAGACTCAAGGGCGAAGGGAAAGAATATGTAGAGGCTAATGAGGATAATGCGGAATTGCTTAACAAATATTTCTGTTCTGTGTTTACAGATGAAAAGCTGCGAGTGGGACCTCAAAAAACAAGCACAAATAAGAATGGAAGTGAGGTAGAGCATGAATAATATTCAGAAAACTCTGTTCATGAGGAGCTAGTAAAACAATCAGTGGATAAAGCAATGGGACTAGATGGGATTCATCTGAGGGTATTGAAAGAATTTAGGGAAGTACTAATGACTTCACTGGCTGACCTTTTCAAGGCTTCTTCAGAGTTTGGAGTGATCCCGGAGGGCTGGAGATGGGTGAATGTGGCTACTGTACACAAAAGCAGAAGTAAGGATGAGGTTGGTAACTAGTAACATAGTATGTGATGGCAGACAAAGACCAGTATGGTCCATCTAGTCTGCCTAGTAAGGTGGGTTAGAGTAGTTGTAACCGCTGCTCTAAAAGAGAGGATGGTGTGGTTTCTGGAATCCAATACTCTTGTACATAAGTTAATCTTTCCATGTATATATTGTAAATGAATCTCTCTGTGTATATATTACTCTCCCCATGTATATAAGTTAATCTTTCCATGTAATCTTTTAAGCCATTTTTTTATGTAAACCGCTTTGTCCCGCTGAAAAGCGGTTTTTAAGCCATAATATTGCTGTGAAAGGGGAAGTATTATTGGTAGGAGATTTCAATTTGCCAGATATTTCTTGCAATAACCCTGCTGTGGTGTCATTTAGAAGTAGGGAGATCCTGGCTTCTTTACAAGGAGAACTGTTCTAGCAGCTGGTAACAGAGCACATGTGGGAGAGGGCCATACTGGACTTGGTGCTAACAAATGGGGAAAATGTTTCTAATGTTTCTAATGTTGTAGTAGGATTAGAGGTAGGTCTTGTCAGATAAATCTAATTTTCTTTGACCGAGTGCCCAGAGAATTGGATTGAGGGAGAGCGTTAGATGTGGTATATTTAGATTTTAGCAGGACCTTCAATACTGTTCTGCATCAGCAACTTATAAATAAACTGAGTGCCCTTAGTATGGTCCCTAAAGTGATTGACTGGATAAGAAAGTGGGAGGCACCTGCAAGTAGTTGTAAATGAAGTTCACTTTGAAGACTGGGGCGGTCGCAGTGGTGGGCCTCAGGGATAAGTGATATTGCAGAAGTCTTTCGGGTTAAGATTTGTCTTTTTGCAGATACCACCAAAACTGCAACAAGGTAGACACTCTGGAAGATGTGGATAGCATGAAGGGGGATCTAGAAAAGCTTGAAAAATAGTTGAGAATTTGGCAGCAAAGTTTTAATGCTGAAAAATGCAAGATCTTTATCTTTATCTTTATTCGGTTTCTTGATAAACCGCCTAAACCATAAGGCATCAAAGCGGTGTACAATAAATGGGCTGCAGGGAGGAAAGATAGAAAAGAACGCCATGGTATGACAGGAAAGAAAAGAAAAAGGAGAAGAGGAGAGAGAGTAAAAAGGGCAGAGCGACACAAATAGAAACTTACAACAAGAGAGAGGGGACTGAGGGGGGTAAACGAGGGTAAGGGGTACCGGAGTGAAGGGTTCTATGAATGGTGATGAAATATTAGAGGGTACTGGGAGCAGTAAGTATGAATGAGGGAGCCAATAGTGTCAAAGAGAAACTGGAAGATCAAAAGCTTGTGTAAAGAGGTGTGTTTTAAGGAGGGACTTGAATTGTGGAAAAGAGGGCTCAGTACGGAGGGGGAGGGGGAGGGAATTCCACAGGGCAGGAGCAAGGAAGAAGAAAGCGGAGGAGTGGCGAGTAAGTTCGAGGTGCGCTTGAGAAGGGGAAGGGAGAAAGAGACGGTTACCATGGGAGGAACGAAGAAGGCGAGGAACAGGCTGGTGAAAAATGAGATCGGAGAGATACTGAGGGATACCGGAGTGGAGGGTTTTATGAATGGTAATGAGGTATTTGACGATAAAGCGGTATCGAATAGGGAGCCAATGGAGAGAAAGGAGACAAGGGGTGATGTGCTCACGGGGAGAGGAGAAAGTAACTAGGCGGGCGGCGGTATTTTGAATAAGTTGGAGACGGCGTATCTGAGAGGAGGGGAGACCAGCAAAGATGGAATTACAGTAATCAAGGCGAGAAATTACAAGGGAGAGGACTAAAGTAGTGAGAGAACTAGAGGAAAGATAAGGACGAAGGGACCTGATACGACGAAGGTGGAAGAAGCAGCTGCGGACCAAGGAGGAGATGTGGGAGTGGAAAGACAAGGAGGTGTCGAGGGTTACACCAAGATAACGAAGGCAGGATACAAGAGGAATGGGCAGGGATGACATTAGAGGAGCCAAGGTGGGAGGGGAAGTTGAGAAGGAAAACCAAATAGCCGATGATTTGGAGGGGTTGACACTGAGAAAATTAGTGGAGAACCATGAGGCAGTCAGGTCGAGACAAGAATTGAGAGGGGAAAGATCTGGAGAAACGGAGCTAGTGTAGTGGACAAGAAGAATATCATCAGCATAAAAGTAACAGGAGAGACCAGACAGTTGGATAAGAAGGGCAAGTGGGGCAAGGAAGATGTTGAAGAGAAGGAAAGAAAGGGGAGATTAGAAACGGGGCGCCAGTTGGCAGGGAGGGCGGGATCCAGGGTGGGTTTCTTCAGAAGGGGACGAACCAGGGCATGCTTCCATCAGGAGGGAAAACAACCAGTGGATAGACTTGAATTTATCATAGATAGGATGAAAGGGGAGAAATGAAGGGAGGGGTCGAGAAGCCAGGAAGAGGGGATAGGGTCGAGAGGGCAGGTTGTTTTATGAGACGTGGAGAGGGCATGAAAAAGCTCAGTGGAGGTGATGGGGCGGAAAGAGTGCCAAGCATGAGTGAGGACACCTGAAGAAGGGAAGGAAGGAGAGAGGGGGGAGATAAGGGGGGAAGGGAGGGGAGAAAGAGGGGGGGCAGGATGGAAAGGAGGAGCGGATGGTCTGGATTTTATCAACAAAAAAGGAGGCAAGACGGGTGGGGCTGGGGGCGGTTGGAGGGAGAGCAGTGGAGCAGGGGTAAGCCGAGGAGGAGGATAGATAGTGGAGCACACGGTATAAGGATCGAGAGGAATTGGAGGAGGATGCGATGAGAACGGAGTAGTAGTAGTAGGACTTTTTAGCTTCTGTAATCATGGTTCGGTAACAACGAAGTTCAGAACGGAAGGAGGCCAAAGAAGAAACGGAGGGAGCTTTGCGCCAGCGACGTTCAGCACGCTGAAGGAAGGCGCGGTGTAAGTGAAGACCTGAGTGGAACCAGGGATGGTGAGACACAGGGCGATCAGGAACGGGACGAAGGGGGGCCAAAGAATCCAGAGCAGCAGTGAGACTGGAGGACCAGGAATCCACCTGTTGATTAGTGGGGAGGGAAGAAAAGTCGGGAGGGAGGAGAGAGTCGGCCGAGGGGAAGGCTTGGAGGGTAAGGGGAGTAATACGTCGCCTGAGAGATGTAGAAGGGACTGTGAGAGAGGACGGGACGGGAGTATGGATGGAGGGGAAGGAAAGCAACAGACATAGATGATCGGACCAGGGAAGGGGGAGAGAGAAGAGATGTTGGAGGGGATAAAAGGAGAGGAGTGGGAAGTAAGAAGAAGATCAAGGGTAGAGCCAGAGGAGTGAGTTGGGCAATCGATGTGTTGGGTTAAGCCAAGGTCAGAGAAAAGGGAACCAAGGGTCCGGTCACGGGGGCGAGCCTGAGAGGACAGATGGACATTGAAGTCCCCGAGGATAACCAAATGAGAAGGAAGGAGAGATGATTCCGAGAGGGTAAGAAGAAGTGAGTCCCAGAGGTCAGGACGAAGGGAGGGAGGAGCATAAAGGAGGAGGAAATATACCGGGTTGTGGAGTCCTAAGCGAAGCAAGAGGGCTTCAGAATAGCGGGGTTGAGGGGAAACGAGAGAGAAGGGAAGGGAGGACTTGTATAGAAGCTCCACGCCTCCGCCAGACCGGCGGAGACGGGGGACGTGAAAAGAGGAATAGCCGGGAGGAAGGCACCGGTGGAGGAGACTGTCCTCACCCTCTTGAAGCCAGGTCTCAGTAAGAAACAGGGCATCAAGAGAGTGGTGCAACAAAAGATCATGGATCAAAGGGGTCTTCGCACGAAGTGATCTGCAATTTAAAAGAGCAAGAGAGAGAGAGTCAAGAGGGAGACAGCAGAAGGGAGTGGTGGGGCAAGAGAGGAGGAGCCAGAGGTACAGACGTGAAGGTTACTCAGGACCCGAGAGGTGGAGCCTGAGGGGGCGGGAGGGGAGGCCAGACAAGGGACGATGTCCCCAGAGAACGGGGATGGAGGCCATGACACACTGATGAGCAGAGGGAGAGGAAAGAGGGAAACGTGAACGACCGGTTGGGAGACCGCGGGGCGGGGGCGGGGGAAGAACTGGAGAAATGAGAAGGGGAAATAGCAGAAGGAGAGCCAGAAAAGGCCAAGCACAAGAGGTCGAACGACTAAGGAACGAGAAAGATGGAATGCCCCAATCGTCGCCCCAAGGAGCTCGCCCAAGGATCATGCATTTGGGCTGCAAAACCTAAGGGAGTCGTACAGTATAGGGGGTGAAGTACTTCAATGCACAACAGAAGAGCGGGACCTCGGGGTAATTGTATCAGGTGATCTTAAATTGGCCATACAGGTAGAAAAGACAACTGTGAAAGCCAGAAGGAAGCTTGGGTGCATAGGGAGAGGGATGGGCAACAGGAAAAAGATGGCTATTTATTTGTTTCAGGTGCCCGGTATACTGCTGACAAGCAAATAGCCATCACAGCAGTTATAAAGTAAATATAAAAAAGGGAAAATCAAACTGTAAGAAAGGAGAAAAAGAAAGACAGAATAGGGTGTTACAATGTGGGGATGGGAGAAGGGAAGAAGGGGGAGGGCTGGGGGAAAGCCTGTTGAAACAGCCAGGTATTGAGTTATTTTTTCTTGAAAACAGGAAAAGAGGACTCGGACCAAAAACAGAAAGGAAGAGAGTTCCACAGGGATTGGCCAGCGTAGGAGAAAGAAGAGCTTCTAGAAATAATAATGCGCAGAGCAAAAGGGGGGAGGAGGAAGAGGAGAACCATGTTTGACAAATGAAGGGAGAAACCTGAGAGTCAAAGAGAGATAAGAGTGGCCAGGTAAGGAGGGTGTGATGCGAACAGGGCTCGGTGGACAAAAACAAGGATTTTATAGCAAATGCGAAAAGAGATAGGAAGCCAGTGCAAAGAGATGAGAAGACGAGAAACACGATTGAACCAACGGGCCTTGTGAATAAGTCTGGCAGCAGTGGACTGTGTCAGTTGTAAACAATGAAGAGAATACTAGGAAAGACCTAGGAACAGGGAATTGCAGTAATCCAGATGTGGAAAAATGAGAGCCAGAACTAGCCAAGTGAAATGAGTCTGAGTGAAAGCGTATGGGTCAGAATGAAGGCAACGAAGGGCAAAAAAGGAAGAATTGGATAAGGGGTCCAAATGAAGTTTAAAAGAAAAGGAGGAGTCAAGGATAATACCCAAGGTTTTAATAGAGTCACAGAACTAGAGAGGTGAGGAAGCTATGACCTGGTAAGGGAGTAAGGGAGTAAGGAAGCAGATGGAGAGGGGAATGAAATAGATTCACATTTGCTAGTATCGAGGATAGGATGGTTGTTGCAGAGCCATTGGTGAACAGCTGTGAGACACAATTGGAGAGGAGAGATATCTGAAGAAGAGGAAGGAACAGTGAAGATAATCTGAATGTTGCCTGCATAGAGAAAGGGTGTGCAGCCAAAGACTGAATCAGGAAGGGCTGAGGGGTCATAAAAATGTTACAGTGGGAGCAAAAAGAAAGCCCCGAGGACTCCAGAAAGGAAAGGAAAGAAATGGACAACCTAGAGTTAGAATGAATGGTTTGGCAGATAAAGAGAGAACCAACTAAGCACAGAATCCCAATAGAAAAGATTTGTTGAAGCAGGAGACAGTGACCTAGAAGATTGAATACTGAAGAGAGATCCAGAGTGATGAGAATAACTGAATTACCATGATCTAAAGAGGACCAGATTTCATTCACAAGGGCACGCAGTAGAGATTGTTGTGTCCAGAATGAAACCCAGCCTGTGGTGGGTGAAAGGTGAGAGATTTTTCCAGAAATGGAAGGAAAAGGAAGAACAGAATTTGTTTGAGAAGTTTAGAGAGGAATGCCAGATTTGACAATGGGTGGAAATTTGAGAGAGAGGGATTTTTCAGCAGCGGACACATAATGGCGTGTTTCCAAGGAGGAGGGACATATCCTGTAGAAAGGCTAATGTGAAGTGAATGAAGGATGCTATGGGAAAGGGTGGGTACAAGTCTGAAGACTAAGCAAGGGTCAAGAAGGGAAGAAGATGGGTGGTTTGATTTAAAAGTGCAATCTAGGAAAGATAGAAGGTGGGAAAAGAGGACCAGGTTGAAACAAGAGAGGGCTGGCTGGGTGGGGGAGAGGAGGGACACGAAGGAGAAAAAGGCTGCTGAAAAGAAGCATAAAGAGAAGCAATCTTATTGAAGAGAAAAGAGGCAAAGGAGGTAGGAGCAGGCAAAAGAGGGAGGGGACCTTTGTACAAGTCTCTAGTGAGAAGTCATTTGGAGTATTATGTATAGTTCATAAAGATATAACAGGATGTTGTTGGTCCAGAAGGCAGCTACTAAAATGGATGATGGTCTTCATCATAAGGGACATGGGGACAGACTTAAAGATCTCAATATGTATATTTTGGAGGAAAGGTGAAAAAGGGGTGGAATAAATACATAGGAGGTGACCCTCTTCCAGTTGAAAGGAAGCTCTGGAATGAGAAGTCATAAGATGAAGGGGATCGACTGAGGAGTAATCTGAGGAAATATTTCTTTACGGAAAATGTGGTTTATGCATGGAACAGCCTCCCAGTGGACATGGTGGAGACCAGAACTGTATCTGAATCCAAAAAATGCATGGAATAAATACAGAGGATCTCTGAGGGAGAGGCTAGGATTTTAAAACGTAATAGTTCTTATGGATGGGCAGACTGGATAGGCTGTATGGCAGTGGTTCCCAAACTTGGGGTTGCGACCCCAAATGGGGCACCATCATCAGTGGACGGGGTCACAGAAACATGACCGTTTCCCCTTCTCTCCGGACTTTAAAGGTGACTTATGCTAAGTAGCGGCAGCCACCAGTCAGCATGTGTCCTGTGAGCCAGTGAACATTCATAGGCCCCGGTCCCCTCCTGTTAGGCTGGAAAACCCATGCTGAGGACTGGGGTCTGTAAACACACACTACACACTAATACAAAGGACCCTGTGCTGCTGCTGCTGCCCTCCTACTTTACATGAGTGCAGGGAGGGGAAGGAGGCTGGAGACCTGCTATTTTGATTTCACCATCAGCTGGGGTCACCTGAATTTTCAGTTGTTAAAATGGGGTCATGCTCTATAAAAGTTTGAAAAGCACTGCCGTATGGTTTTATCTGCCATCGCTTTCTCTGTTTCTCATTCTGCAATGGAGAATGACCAGAAAGCAGTAAAACTCCCACATTATGTAACCGAACTCCATCTGCCCTTCAGCAACACTACTGTGTTCTTGCTCAAAGTGTATAACCTTTGACATTTCATGAAAGATGGGGCTAAATGAACATTTGCTTACCTGGGAAAATACAGTAATCAGCTGTGTTATTTACTCACTTATAAAAGGGTAATTAAAGTAAATTAACTAGCAACTTGTTAAATAGTGGCTATGCAAGACTAAAGGCAGGTATCTCATTACCTAAGATTCACACCCATTAACCAGCGATGCAGACACAGCCCTTTACTGGGGACTTTAGAACAAGCTGCATCTGCCTTCCCCCAGGGAAAGCTCACATTTCTGATATGTAGAAATAAAGGTCAAACAAACAAGCTGTATAGGTGAGACCCTTTAATTGAATTAACTTAATACACTGGTGATTTGCTTTCAAAAACTTTGCTCCAGTGAAAAGGTCTCTCCTACATTTGAGTGTTAACCTTTATTTCAGTCTATCGCACAGACCAACACAGCAGCCATACTGCTTCGTGTTAAAGCATTGAAACATTACAATTGAGGTAATTCCAGAAGGCTTGCCCCACTGTTACGTGCGTAAATAGAAGCATTTGCATGCATAAGCGACCAAAGCGTTTGGAAACTGCTGTATACAAGTGTAGACAGCACATAGAGTTGTTAAGGGTGCTTGTTGTGAGCAGGCTGGGAAAGCATTTCCAGTTTTGCAACAGCGATACACAGATGCTTACAAAAAGCTAGAAGTCAACATTTACACCTGTAGTGTTTAAAAATGCCTGAAAGAATTAAAACAAAACACTTTTTCACTCAGCTCCTTAATTCCCCCCTTTTGGATTAGTAGTTTTGTGAAATCTGGCACTCACACATTCAAAACCCCAAGTAATGTCGCTCTTTTAGCAAATCTCTTACCAAAATGGCTGCTGATAGCAGGCATGCTGGAACTTACACGTGTCATCCTCAGTGTCCACAAAAGACTCGGGGGGGGGGGGCATTTGCATGGCATGCCGCTCTGTGGGACATTCAGCGTCACTAACATGAGTATCCCCAGGTGCCACTACTATACGTCCCATCACTAAGTAACAGAGCATTCTGGGGTAGAGTGCAGATGGTACCTTACTGGGCAGCAGCGATATTGAACCACTGCCTTGATAGCAATACGCAGCAAAAGTCAGGTGCCGGTAAACCTGGCCCAACTTTCACTGTGTTAGCTAACCAAACAACAGCTCAATATTGCTGCTGTTCGGTTAGCCTCACGGAAATCCAGTGAGCCCAGATATTCAATGCTGGGGCCGGATATGACCCTGGCATTGAATATCCAGGGTTTAAGTTCAGCGTTGGCGGCTAGCCGCATCAGCAGTCATACCTGCCGGTGCTGAATATTCCCCCCTTTGTATTTAGTGAGCCTTTACTTAAATTCCCTATACAAATTTGTGTGTTTAACATCTGTTACAGTTTGATGTCCTATATTGGGAATCAGCAGCACTGAAATACTTTTTTTGGCTGGGGAGGAAACAAACCAACCTCCTTCCCTGACTCTCCCAAGATCCCTAGTTATGATGCCATGTGAAGCAAAAAAATTAGGACATGGCCCCGTTGCCCACCCTTTTCACTGTCTATGCCAGGAAGTGTGCTAAATGCTTGTTGCCGTGTAGGGTTTCCACCTGACTCCACGTCATGAGCGTAGGGGCTGTGATTGGGGGGATGCAGTCTAGGTCCCCATGCCACAGGGAGCCCTACTCTGCCTCAAACTGAAGAGGACACAGCCTGCCAAAGGGTTTTGGTGCCACCTCTCAAATTTATGCTTTCGGCCTTGGCATCCCCTGCACCATCCTTACATGAGGAACAGGATAATCCAGTTCTGCTGGAGAGAGAGAGAGCGACAAAGACCAGTGGGGATACGTCATCAGCACGTAAGAGTTGGCAGTGGCCCAGCCCTGCGTGGGGATATTTTTGTCAAACCTCCTTCAGCCCCTTTGTATCCAAAGTGGTCCTCCCTTAAAAATTAGTGAAGACCACTGTAGGAGATCATATACAGGAGCATTATTGTACATAGTATAAGTAGAATCGGTTCATTGTTTCTAGACCAGGGACTGGGCAAACGTTTTCTTTTCTTACAATAGGGCAGGTTAGTGGCTCCTGCCTGCACCAGGGTTTGGGGAGAGGGATCTTCTTGGAGCTACAGTTGAGGAGTGGGGATCTCTCTTGAAACATTGAGGGAGACCAGTGCAGAAACGAGTCATTCCATCTTTTCTGTTCTCTCATCCTTTCTTCTAATGCTCTCTATCCTAGTCTCTTATATTTATTCCACTTCTTCCTTTATCCTGTATGCTTTTACTACTGTTTCTTTCCCCTAGTGCCAGCACTCCTCACTCATTTCATTTCTTTCACCAGCCTCTAGTAATACCGTGCTGCCTCGGATCCTGCAATCCTTTGGACTCCAGAAACCCCACTATTTTTTTTTTTTTAGCAGCATTTCCATTCATTTACTCACCACAGAGGTCAGACTAACGGCCTGTAGCCCCAACCTCATCCCTACTTCCACTTTTGTGTAAAGGAACCACATCTGCCATTCTCCAGTCCTCTGAGATTATGCCCAACACCAAAGAAGCATTGATAAGGTCAGACAGTAGAGCCACTAGAACTTCCCTAAGTTATTTCAATACTCTCGAATGTATCCCATTCGGCCCCATTGCTTTGTATACTTTTAGTTTAGCTAGTTCCTCACTAGCACAGTCTTCTGAAAATCGTTCAAGATCCCCTTCAGTTTTGCTTCTATTTGGCAGTGTTTTCTGAGGTTCTGCTCCTTGCCCTTCATCTGTGAACACAGAATATAAATAGTTGTTAAACTATTCCACTTTATCCCCATCAGCTTCTACATAATGCCCCTTTCACTCTTGAATCTGACAATACCACTTTTGCACTTCCTCCTCTCACTAACATATATGAAAAATGTATTGTCCCCCACATTTTACTTTATTGGCTATTTTTTCTTCCATTTGTATGTTTGCTTTTCTGACTACTTTCCTAGCCTCTCTTAGCTTTTCCAAATATTGATGGTTGCCTTCCTCTTTCTGTGATCTCTTGTATTTTATGAAGCCCACCCTCTTTTTCTTCACCTTTTCAGCTACTTCTTTTGAGAACCATAATGACCTCCTTTTTCTTTTACATTTATTTACTTTCCTAACACAAGTTTGTTGCCTTTAAAATATCCCCTCTCAGTTCCGCCCACTGCTTTTCTAATCCCTCAGTTGTTCCTATCCTGCTAATGACTCCTTGAGGTATTGTCCCATCTTGGCAAAGTTAATTTCTCATATATTTACTCTGGGCACCCCTTAAGAACCTGACATTGCCCCTTGCCCCATCCTTCCTGCTGCTGCTGTTCTACTCACTTAGGAGAAGCATTTGATCAGACTGCTAATGCTAGTATCGGACTAGATTGTGTGTTCTACAGAACAGGGACTGTCTCTGTTTTATGGGCCTTTATTCCAACACTCCTCCACCCAAAAACATTTTTGAGTTTGGAGGTACTGTAACCCCAATTATGATTTCTCAGATATTTCTGTGGGACTACTCTAAAGAGACTTCCATAGCCCCTTGAGTGCCCATGCCCTCCCCCCCCCCCCCTACTGAACCTGTTTTACTCACTTGGGAGAAGACTTTGATCAAGGTGGAATCTTTTCTCAAAGCTTAGATGATCTTTGAAAAAAAAAATTCTTATAGGCAATTTAATTATTTTTTTTCTATTACACTTTAGTTCTAGTGGATTGTGACTTTTCTGTACAGCCAAGAAGTGAGAAAGATTGTTTCAAAGAAATTATTTCTCTGATTATGAGATAGATATAGTAAACTGGGATACCCTGCTTTTATTCTTCTCTCTACCTTCCACAGCTCCATTTCCCTGTGCCTGCTCTGTCTGTGGTGCACTGTGACTGCAGTGATTGCACACCTGTTACCGGTGCTCACAAACTAGGAAACTAAGCGTTTGTAAGAATTGGAAAACTGTCAAGCAGACCTTTCTCTAGCCTCCCTCTCACTTTGCTAATCTCACCCCCCCCCCCAAGAGATTTTCCCTTCAAGACCAGCCAGCAACCTTCACAAACCTCAAAAGACAAATGGCAACACTTTTCTGTGCTTGCAACAGAGGCACTCTGCTGTCTACAAGATTTTTTTCCTTCTCTATTTGTAAATTGTTATTTTTGGCCCAAGTACTACAGCTACCCTTGCCTCATCCCTCAAAGTCACACAAAAGGTGCTTCTCTCAGTCTTGCCACTGGGCTGTGTCTTAAAGCCCAGCATTGACATCATCACTCATGGGATGTGGATAGCTCAGACAGGGATAGGTTTATTTGGCTGCTTCTCAAAGAGTTTCAACATGATTTCTTGAAGTGCTTCATGCTTCTTTCTTGTTCCCCAACCCTTCATAGAATGGCTCCAGCGTATCTGCCTGCATGCACACACCTATGATGAAAGCAAAGGAAATGAATGGTGATTTATCAAAACCAACAGTCCTGTGTATTTGGTTAGTTTACCCCAGAAATAACCAAAAAGGTTTGATTCATCATATTTTCCTATATTAAAAAAGAACGGATACCTAATCCCTATTATTCCCTCACCTCATCATGTTGTCCTTTCTTTCCTCTCTCCCCTTCTCCTACTATTTCTCATACTGACCCTCCACATGCTCTTTCCTCCTCCTTTCTTGACTATCTTCGCTGCCCAATCTAAGGAGCTAGGATGTGATACACGGGCCTCTGATCTTGACAGAAAGGACACCAATTTCACTCTACTGTACATCTTCAGTTGAACCTGGTCACTTATGTATGTGTGCTGAACTCTTCCGACCCCTACTGCTTCTCTGGGCCTCCTTTCGGTTGGCAATGAAGAGCTGACCTTACCTTTTTAAAAATTATCTCAAGCCTGAAAGACAGACCTGCAGCAATTTTTTAAAAAAAGTACAATTAGCTGTTTGCTGCCACCTTTACTTCCCCTACCATCTCTTCATACTGTGGCCTAGGAGCCAGAGAGACCAGGGTTTGAATCCTACTAACACTCCTTGTGATCTTGAGAAAGTCACTTAACCCGTCATTGGCTCGAGTCAAACCTTAGACTTTAAGCCCTCTAGGGACCTACAGTACCGGTAACAAATAGTATTGTAACATAAAATACAATACAAAAAGAAAGTCAGCAATCGGAGCAAAGAACATCATTCCAAACTTCCCCCCATAAAATTAGAGCTTGGCATCCCCCCTAAGAAATGAAGGTGTCAGAAATGCCTTTCTAAAGCTCAATCATCAACAAAACATAAATTTGCAGGTAAACTATTGCACATAAATTTACCTTAAACTACTATTGGAAAGGTGTTAGCTAAACAAATAAATAAACTATTCCTGCAGGATGATCAATTCTTCCTGTGAACAGCTGATCTTACTTTTTTTTTAATCACATGGATTTAGCCAAGTCTTACAAATCTGTAATATTTTTTGAAGGTGTGAATAAACAGGTAGATAAAGGTGAGCGGTTGATATAGTGTATCTCATTTTTCAGAAAGCCTTTGACAAGGTCCCTCAAGAGAGACTCTTGGTGAAATTAAAATGTCATGGGGTAGGAGGCAGTGTACTACTGTGGATCAGGAATTGGTCAGAAAGATAAAAAGCAGAGAGTAGGTTTAAATGGCCAATTTTCTCAATGGAGAAAAATGAATATTGGAGTACTCCAGGGATCTGTGTTGGGACCACTGCTTTTTAACATATTTATAAATGACCTGGAAATGGGACTAATGAGTGAGGTGATCAAATTTGCAGATGAGACAAAATTATTCAAAGTTGTTAAAGCACAGAAGAACTGTGAAAAATTGCAAGAGAACCTTGGAAGACTGGACATCCAAATGGCAGATGGAATTTAATGTGGACAAGTGCAAAGTTATGCACTTAAGGAAGAACAATCCAAAGTATGGTTCCACGATGCAAGATTCCACATTAGGAACCATCACCCAGGAAAAGGATTTAGGCATCATCATGGATAATATGTTGAAATCTTCCGCCCAGTGTGCAAGCGTGGCCAAGAGAGCAAATAGGAATCACAAGGAAAGGAATGGAGAATAAAACAAAGGATATTATGCAATGCAATGTAATGCAATGCAATGCAATGTGTGCCTTCAAGTCAATGCTTACTCGTGATATTATAATGCCTCTGCATTGTTCCATACTGGTCGCCATATCTTAAAGATATAGGAGAATTAGAAAACGTACAGAGAAGAACCATCAAAATGGTAAAGAAGATGGAAGGATACCCCTACAACAAAAGGCTTAAAAGGTTAGGGCTCTTCAAATTGGAAAAGAGACGGCTGAGGGGAGATATGAGAGAGGTTAATAAAATAATGAATGGAGTGGAACGAGAAAACATAGATCAGTTTACTATTTCAAAAAGTAGAAAGACTAGGGGGCACACAATGAAGCTACGATATAGCCATTTAAGACTAATAGGAGAAAATATTTTTTCACTCAACACATAATCAAACTCTGGAATTAATTACCGGAGGATCTAGTAAAAGCTGTTAGTGTAGCTGGGTTTAAAAAAGGTTTGGACAAGTTCCTGGAGGAAAAGTCCATAAATCATTATTTAAGAGGATAAGGGAAGTCCACTGCTTATCCAGGAATAAGCAACGTGGAATCTGTGTACATTTGTGGGAACCTGACAGGTACTAGTGACGTGGATTGGCCACTGTTGGAAACAGGATACTGGGCTTGATGGACCCTTGGTCAGACCCAATATGGTATATCTTATGTTTTTATGTTCATCTGAGCCCATCTTCAAGGTTTGCAGCTCTTAAAAAAATCATCAGCTTGCATTATCATCTGTAGGAAGAAGGCACAGAGGCAGTGAGGGAAGACAGACAGAGGTCACTACTCAAAGCCACTATGTGACTTCCAGGGATTGGAAGAAGAGCATCCTGCTGCTACTACTACTACTACTACTGAACATTTGTATAGCGCTACAAGACGTATGCAGTGCTGCACAGACACATGTAAAAGACCGTCCCTGCTCATCAGAGCTTACAATCTAGTCAAGACAGACAACACAGTAGCTGAGACATAGGATACATCTAGAGGGAATAGTAAGGAAACAAGAGGGAGATCAAGTGGGTCAAGATTCGAAAGCGGCACCGAAGAGGTGAATTTTTAGCCTGGATTTGAAAATGGTCAGAGAAGGCGCCTGACGTAGAGACTCAGGTAGTTTGTTCTAGACATAAGGAGCAGCAAGGTGAAAGGAGCAAAGTCTGGACTTGGCAATAGAAGAGGAGGGAGCAGACAGAAACGATTTGCCAGAAGAGCAGAGTTCCCGAGGAGGGATGTAGGGAGAGTTAAGAGAGGAATGCACTTATAGGTCAGCAGGAGAAGTTTGAAATGGATGCAGAAACAGAGAGGGAGCCAATGAAGTGACTTGAGAAAAGGGTAATATGAGCATGATGAGGCTGGTGGAAGATTAACTGCACAGCAGTGTTGAACAGATTGAAGGGGAGAGAGATGATTCAGAGGGAGACCAGCAAGGAGTAGGTTACAATAGTCTAGATCAGGGGTCTCAAACTCAAATTGCTTTGAGGGCCAAATGAGGACTTGTAAAGTAACCCGGGGGCCGCACAAGAGGCGGGCCTAATTTGCATAATGGACCTCATTTGCATAAATATTTGCATAATGTTACCATAAACTAACTTTTAGTAAACATGCCTCTTAATGAGTGTATGGATAAAGAAAGACTAAAAGATTTCTACATTACTATAATCCAGTGCCAACCGCCAGACACATTAGGAACTACTACAAACACTACCCATTTAGAACCCATAGCAAACCCACCGTATCGTAACAGCACTACCAGGACTCACAAAGCACCATACCCTATCAAAAGGCAACACTGCAAATATTAAACCAATACATTTCAGAGAATAACAATACATGACCTACTGGGGAAAGAGAACAAGTGGCAATGTCAAATAGGAATTACATAAACAGAATACCTCAGCTCAGTTACACATGCAGAACATACACCATCACCAAACAAGGAATCACAATTTAGAAACAGGAAGACAATAATTAAACTGGGAACCCCAAAAGCCAAACTTGGAATGTACAACAACACTGTAGAAATAAAACTATAAATTAATTTCCTCTTGTATTAAATAAAGCACAGACGTTAATGATGCACATTTCCCAGAGCTGACATATTCCAGTTAATAAATTCAAAATAAAGAGATATTTTTCTACCTTTTGTGCATTTTTTTTCAGTTGCAATTGTGCCAGCCACTTTCTTCTGGTTTCTTGGTGTCTTCTGCTAACTCTCCATGGTCTGCTGTCCATTTGTCCTTTCTTCTCTCTTCTAGTTTTTTTTCCTTTCTCTCTACATCTGTTTTAACATACTAATCTTTTTCCTTTTGCTCTTTCCTCATTCCTATTTCATCCACTCAAATTTTACCCCTCCATCCTCAATCCACACTTACTCACCCAATACCTGGCCAATTGTAGATTTTTCTTCCCTCCCACACAAAATATTTTTCCCCTCTCCATTTTACTCTCCCAGCCCTATCCCATTCTAATCCTCCCCCAACATCAGCTCCCTTGTAGTTTCAGCCCCACCCAGCATCCGCTCCCTTCTAGTCCCCGCATCATCAGCCCATTCCAGTCCTATCCTAGCCCCACCATCAGCCCATTTCCTGTCCTTGCTCCCCCCAACTAAGCCCATTTCCAGTCCTAGCTCCCTCCCCTCACAGCCCATTTCCTTTCCAAGCCCCCTCCGTGCCAAGCCCCTCGCCAGCCGCCCATGTCCATGCCAAGCCCCCCTCCCCATCAGCCCATTTCTATTCCAAGCCCCCTTCCACTCAGCCCATTTCCATTCCAAAACCCCGTCCCCATCAGTTATTTGAAGTTCAAGCCCCCCCTCTACTCAGCCCATTTCCAGTCCTAGCAACCCCCCCCCAGTCCATTACCAGTTCTAGCCCCCCCCCATAGCCCATTACCAGTCCTAAGCCCCCCAACAGCCCACTTCCAGTCCTAATCCTTCCATCACCCCATTTTCATTATTAGCCCCCCCCATAACCCCATTTTCAGTCTTAGCCCCCCCCCCCATCAGACCACCTCCAGTCCTAACCCCCATCTGCCCATTTCCAGTCCTAGCCCCCCGCCCCCGCCCGCTCGGTGCAAGAGAAAGCATGGCATATCCGACACAGCCCCCCCAAACCGCCGTGGCAGCGGCAGAATCAGCTGTCCCGCGGCCCCTTACCGTGTGCCCGGCAGAGCCCTCAGCTTCAGCAACATCAGCGGCGGGCTTTTCAAGCTGCGAAGAGAAGAGTAATTTCCCTCTCGCGGCCTGTTAAGCCCGCCGGGGCTGATGGGAATTCCCATCAGCCCCGGCAGGCTTAACAGAGCCGCGAGAGGGAAATACTACTCTCTTCGCGGCCCTGAAAGCTGCCGCTGATGTTGCTGAAGCTGAGGGCTCTGCCGGACACACGGTAAGGGGCCGCGGGACAGCTGATTCTGGCGCTGCCACGGCGGCAGCGGCAGAAGCCAGGGCTTTGGGGGGGTTTTTTGTTTCCTCTCCATCACGGGCCGCAGAAACCTCTCTCGCGGGCCGCATGCGGCCCGCGGGCCGCGTGTTTGAGACCCCTGGTCTAGATGGTAGATGACTAAGGAGTGGATAAGTGTCTTAGTTGTGTGTTCAGAAAGGAATGGGCACATTTTGTTGATGATGTAGAGAAAGAAATGGCGGGTTTTAGCTATCAGCTGGATGTGTGTGGAGAAGGAGAGAGAGGAGTCAACGACGACCCATAGTTTGTTGAACTCTAATCTTCTATTTAGATTCTAGACAATATTCAAGAATACCAGTATATGAGGGGTGCCAGAATACAATTGTTGTTGTTAAGTGCCATCAGGTTGATGCCATCTACTAGCAATCCTGTGGATAGTTGTCTATATCCACTAGATTTTCTGGCAAGACACAACTAGAAATAGATTGTGAGGCCTTTCTTCTGCATAGTAAGTCTACAACATCTGGTATTCTCCCATCTAAGTACTAACCAGGCCCAACCCTGCTTAGCTTCTGAGATCAGATAAGATTGGCCCATTAAAAAGTGGTGTGGCCATAATCAGGATACAGTGGCTCAGTAATATTCAGGAGTATTAGATAGTACATGACAGATTGTGTTTCTAGAAGATCCTGCTGCTTGTCCTTGGAACACTGCGTTTTGCTCTGCTGAAATCCTTAAATGCAAATCATGCTATGTGATTGTGTGCATGCATTATTAAGTACCCTGGGATAGAGGAAATATGTTTATTTTATTTTAAAAGGAAACAAAGATATGAATTTTAGGCTGAACTTTATACAGCTCCATAGAGGCTGGATAAGAAGTCACTGGTGCTGCTACAGCAACCTTGCGACTGACTGGCACATGCTCAGAACAGTTGGAAGTAATATAACCTTTCAACAATACAGGCTAGTGATGCACTTTATACTTGTTAATAGGGGCATGCACGGTCAAAAAGAGTTCAATTCATGCTCATTTAAAACACATTTTTCCCAGTTTTCATGTGCATTTTCATGTTTTTTTCACAAATTCATTTTAAATGTGCATCTCATATGTCTTGTCAGACAAATCTGATCGATTTCTTTGACTGGGTGACCAGGGAGATAGACCAAGGGAGAGCCCTAGATGTGGTGTATTTAGATTTCAGTAAAGCCTTTGACACTGTTCCTCACAGACGACTTATAAACAAACTGAGCACCCTAGGGATGGACCCTAAAGTTACTGCTTGGGTTAGAAATTGGTTGGGTGGGAGGTGGCACAGAGTACAGGTAAATGGAGCTCTCTCTGAGGAGAAGGATGTTACCAGTGGTGTGCCCCAGGGATCTGTCCTTGGTCTGATTCTTTTTAACATCTTTGTTAGTGATATAGCGGAAGGGCTGTCGGGTAAGGTTTGCCTCTTTGCAGATGATACCAAAATCTGCAATAGAGTAGTCACCCAGGAAGTTGTAGATAACATGAGGAGGGATCTAGCTAAGCTTGAAGAGTGGTCTAGAATTTGGCAGCTGGGATTTAATGTTAAAAAATGTAAGGTTATGCATTTGGGCTGCAGCAATCCAAGGGAGCAATATAGTATAGGGGGTGAAGTACTTTTGTCCACTAAAGAAGAGCGGGACCTAGGCGTGGTTGTGTCTGATGACCTTAAAATAGCTAAACAGGTAGAAAAGGCGACGGCAAAAGCTAGAAGTATGCTTGGGTGCATATGGAGAGGAATGGCTAGCAGAAAAAAGGAGGTGATAATGCCTCTGTATAAGTCTTTGGTGCGACCTCATTTGGAGTGTAGCGTGCAATTCTGGAGACCGCACCTTCAAAAGGATGTGAACAGGATGGAGTCGGTGCAGAGGGTTGCTACTAAAATGATTAGTGGGCTTCATTATAAAGCATATGAGGACAGACTTAAGGATCTTAATATGTACACCTTAGAGGAAAGGCGGGATAGAGGTGATATGATTGAGATGTTTAAATACCTCCGTGGCATAAATGTTCAGGGAGAGAGCCTCTTTCAATTGAAAGCAAGTTCTGCTACGAGGGGACATGGGATGAGGCTGAAGGGAGATAGATTCAGGAGTGATATGCAGAAATATTTCTTTACAGAAAGAGTAGCGGATCCGTGGAGTAGTCTCCCAGTGGAGGTGGTAGAGATGAGGACAGTAACTGAATTCAAAAAAGCATGGGACAAACAAAGAGGATCTCTAAAGGTAAAAAGGGGACTGTTGTAGTTGTTGATATGGAAGGACAGACTAGATAGGCCATGTGGTCTTTTTCTGTCGTCATATTTCTATGTTTCTCTATGTTTCTATATTACTACTACTACTACTATTGAACATTTGTTTAGCACTACAAGACGTACACAGCACTACACAGACACATATGTGCACATGCAGATCAATTGTACATGAAATGAGTTGCAGGTATATGTGTGTACAAGCGATTTGTAGGTGCCCAAATGAGCCTAATGCATGCTTACGAATGTGCACCCCTACTAATACTTGTAAGAATGCAGCCAGCTCTGAGAAGAGTGTCCCGCAAATAAATTTCTAACAATTCAAACAGAATGATCCTCTTCTTCCTCTGCACACTGGCCGCTACTCATGCAGTAGGAATTTGTGGCATGGTGGTGAAAGGGGTATTTGTACAAATGGAAGCACTGGAAGCCCTGGAAATGAGGATGGCGTGTTCTAATGTGTCACCATCTGTACCTGAGGCAATTTATTTAGTTTTATAACTTTATATTTATTGATTGCCTCTCTGATAGTAGCTCCAGGGGTTGTACAGTGCAGACATACATCCTAGGGGACATACATACTCTCCCATCTCTTCGGTACTCCTGGGTGCAAAGACAAGGTTCTAGGCCACATCTTGGGAAAGCAGGTGATCCTGAAGCTGTCTTGGAGATGGGAGGACATGGAGGGCTCCATTGTGATCCTGTGTGGGGCAGGGGTCCTCTATACTATTTTCTACTGTTTCTTTGCATGTACTAGATATTTTTATCTGCCCTTAAAAATTAGCCCAAGGCAGGACACAATAAAACAAATAGAATTGTAACATAAAATACAATAAAAAAACAACGTCAGCAATCACTACTACTGGGCATTTATATAGCGCTACAGGGTCGTACGCAGCGCTGCACAAACAAGTAAGAGACAGTCCCTGCTCATCAGAGCTTACAATCTAGTCAAGACAAACACAGAAGGTGTAGACAGGGATAAAGCAAGGGAAGGAGAAGGAGATCAGGGGAGTCAAGATCCAAAAGCAGCAGCGAAGAGGTGACTTTTCAACCTGGATTTGAAGAGGGTTAGGGAAGGTGCAGAGCAAAGAACATCATTCCAAACTTCCCCCCGTAAAATTAGAGCTTGGCGTCCCCCCCTAAGAAACAAAGCTGTCAGAAATGCCTTTCTAAAGCTCAATTATCCACAAAACATAAATTTGCAGGTAAACTATTGCACATAAATTTACTCCAGTCAAATCCTCTCCAGCCTGTCTCCCTAAACCAGTGGTTTTTAGCCCAGTCTTCTGGGACTCGTAGTTCAGTCAGGTTTTCGGGATGACCACAATGAATATGCATGAGATAGATCTGCAGATAATGCAAGCAGTGCATGCAGATCTCTCTCATGCATATTCATTGTGGATATCCTGAAAGCCTGACTGGCCTGGGGTCCCAGAGGACTGGATTACTACTACTACTACTGCTGAGCATTTGTATAGCGCTACAAGACTTACATAGCACCGCACAGACATGTAAGAGACAATCCCTGCTCATCAGAGCTTACAATCTAGTCAAAGCAATAGGTGTAGACAGGGATACATCTAGGGGGAATGGTAAGGAAACACAAAGGAGATCAGGTGAGTCAAGCTCTAAAAGTGGCAGCGAAGAGGAGAGTTTTCAGCCTGGATTTGAAAAAGGCCAGAGAAGGCGCCTGATGTACAGTCTCAGGTAGTTTGTTCCAGGCATAAAGGAGGAGCAAGATGAAAGGAGTGAAGTCTGGAGTTAGCAATAGAAGAGAAGGGCACAGATAGAAGCGATTTGCTAGAAGAACGGAGTTTCCGAGGAGGGGTGTAGGGAGAGATAAGAGAGGAAAGGTAGTGAGGAGCTGCAGAGTGAATGCACTTATAGGTCAGCAGGAGAAGTTTGAAATGGATGCAGAAACGGATAGGGAGCCAATGAAGAGACTTGAGAAGAGGGGTAATATGAGCATGATGAGGCTGGCAGAAGCTTAGTCACGCAGCAGTGTTGAACAGACTGAAGGAGAGAGATGATTCAAAGGGAGACCAGCAAGGAGTAGGTTACAATAATCAAGATGGGAGGTGATTAAGGAGTGGATAAGTGTCTTAGTAGTGTGTTCAGTAAGGAATGGGCGGATTTTGCTGATGCCCTAAACCAGGGGTCTGCAACCTTTAAGACATAAAGAGCCACTTGGACCCGTTTCCGAAGGGAAAAAAAAAACTGGGAGCCGCAAAACCATTGCGACATTTAAAACAAATCTAACACTGCATATATTGTTTCTTACCTTAATGCTATATACGACCCCCTACTTTTCCTGTTAAAATATAGGTGTTTGGCCTGTACTCGCCGTATAAGACTACCCCTCTTCCTTCGCACACCAAAAAAAATACGCCAGAAAATATAACAACAAGAAGTAACAATATTTGATTTCAAAATTATGATGATTTTGTAGTCAAATCACTAATATGAAATAAAATTATTTTTTCTACCTTTGTTGTCTGACCAATTTATTCTTTGATCATGCTGGTCCCGATCTGAGGCTTCTGCTTTCCTGTCTTCTCTTAGCTCTCTTTCTGTGGTCTATGGTCCATCTGCCAGTTCTTATCTCTTCTTTCGTTTTCTTCACTTCTTTCCATCAGCCTATTTCCAGTCCCAGTAACCCTCCCCAATATCAGCCCCTTTCCAGTCCTCACTCCCAGTACCTTCCAATGTCAACTTGCATTCCCATGATTGCCACTGGTGTCCATTTCCTTCCAGTCCCCCTCCTTCCCCACTGACCAGTCCCTTCTAGTACAAATACCATGGCAGCCCCTCTCAGATCCAGTTCCATTCTCCCATCCCCTCATATCAGCCCATTTGTAGCCTTAGCCCCCAGTTATCTTCCAGGGCCAGCAGCTCTATCCTCCCCTCCCCACAATCAGCCCATGCCCAGTCAAAGCCCCCCAATCAGCTCGCTTCCAGTGCTAATCCCCCCTCAACCCCATTACCAGTGCTAGCCTCCCCTAATCAGCCCAATACCAGTCCTACCCCCCATCAGCTCATTACCAGTCCTAGCCTCCCCTAATCAGCTCATTTCCAGTGCTTGTCCCCTCAACCCCATTACCAGTGCTCCATCCCTCCATGTCAGCCCCCTCCCTCCCTCCCTCCCTCCATCCATATCAGCTCCCTCACTCCATGTGAGCCCGCCTCCCCAATCCCTCCATGTCAGCCCCCTCCATGTCAGCCCCCCTCCCTCCATGTTAGCCCCCTCCATCCCTCCATGTCAGCCCCCCTCCCTCCATCCATATCAGCTCCCTCCCTCCATGTCAGCCCCCCTCCCTCCATCCATCTCAGCTCCATCCCTCCATGTCAGCCCCCCTCCCTCCATCCATTCATATCTGCTCCCTCTCTCCATGTCAGCCCCCCTCCCTCCATGTCAGCCCCCTCCATCCCTCCATGTCAGCCCCCCTCCCTCCCTCCCTCCATCCATTCATATCAGCTCCCTCCCTCCATGTCAGCCCCCTCCATCCCTCCATGTCAGCCCCCCTCCCTCCATCCATTCATATCTGCTCCCTCCCTCCATGTCAGCCCCCTCCATCCCTCCATGTCAGCCCCCCTCGATCCATCCCTCCATGTCAGCCCCCCTCCCTCCATATCAGCCCCCTCCATCCCTCCATGTCAGCTCCCCTCCCTCCATTCATTCATATCTGCTCCCTCCCTCCATGTCAGCCCCCTACATCCCTCCATGTCATCCCCCCTCCCTCCATGTCAGCCCCCTCCTTCCCTCCATGTCAGCCCCCCTCCCTCCATCCATTCATATCTGCTCCCTCCCTCCATGTCAGCCCCCCTCCCTCCATCCATTCATATCAGCTCCCTCCCTCCATGTCAGCCCCCTCCCGCCATGTCCGCCCCCTCCATCCCTCCATATCAGCCCCCCTCCCTCCATCCATTCATATCTGCTCCCTCCCTCCATGTCAGCCCCCTCCCTCCATGTCAGCCCCTCCATCCCTCCATGTCAGCCCCCCCCTCCCTCCCTCCCTCCCTCCATCCATTCATATCAGCTCCCTCCCTCCATGTCAGCCCCCCTCCCTCCATGTCAGCCCCCTCCATCCCTCCATGTCAGCCTCCCTCCCTCCATCCATTCATATCTGCTCCCTCCCTCCATGTCAGCCCCCTCCATCCCTCCATGTCAGCCCCCCTCGATCCATCCCTCCATGTCAGCCCCCTCCCTCCATGTCAGCCCCCTCCATCCCTCCATGTCAGCCCCCCTCCCTCCATTCATTCATATCTTCTCCCTCCCTCCATGTCAGCCCCCTCCATGTCAGCCCCCCTCCCTCCATGTCAGCCCCCTCCATCCCTGCATGTCAGCCCCCCTCCCTCCATCCATTCATATCAGCTCCCTCCCTTCATGTCAGCCCCCCTCCCTCCATGTCAGCCCCCTCCATCCCTCCATGTCAGCCCCCTCCCTCCATCCATTCATATCTGCTCCCTCCCTCCATGTCAGCCCCCCCCCTCCATCCATCCATTCATATCTGCTCCCTCCCTCCATGTCAGCTCCCTCCCTTCTACTGCAGCCGCGGCTCCCTGCCTCTTACGGAACCGCGGCTGTGCTTTTAAAATCATCTCGGAGCCCTTCCTGTCTTGACGGGCTCCGTGCAGCATTGTCCCGCCTCCAAAACTTCCTTTAGAGGCGGGACAATGCTGCACGGAGCCCGTCAAGACAGGAAGGGCTCCGAGATGATTTTAAAAGCACAGCCGCGGTTCCCTAAGAGACAGGGAACCGCGGCTGCAGAAGAAGGGAGGGAGCTGACATGGAGGGAGCCCATAACGCGACGTTTAAAGCGGGCAGTGTGCTCCGGAGCCGCGGCAAAGGTGAGAAAGAGCCGCATGCGGCTCCGGAGCCGCGGGTTGCCGACCCCTGCCCTAAACCAACCACAAACCATGTCATAGAAATACTGCGCTAAACAATCTGGATCTCCTTGGGGATTGATTAAACTTTTTTTCCCTTGCACAGGGTCCAGCAGTTCCCCAGATATTCTAAAATTCTCCCTGGGACACTGGGTAGGATCAGCAAGGCGCTTAGCATAATCTGCTCAAAGGAAGTGAGGTACTGCCTGTGCTGGAAGGCTGGGCATAACCACAAAGATTCCCAAAAGAAAAAAAGGCCAGCTCATCTGTGCCCCCTTGAATCCCTCCTCGGAAGTGCTCTCATCTGCAGCTGCACCACCTACTTAGCAGCCTTGAGGCTCCACACTTCAGTCACTGTTCTTGCCTCTGGAGGCCTCAGTCCAGGCATTTTTGTTATTGCTGCCAAGAATCACCCTATCCTGTCGGTAACAGGCTAATACATACCACCATCGCCTATAAATGTCACTAAACTCTTAGTGACCTAGTTTGTTATCCCCATCCAGGCCTTTGCCAAACAGGTGATGATGGTAGGAGCAGCCCAAGGGTGATACGGGGCCATGTGCGGAGACTCATTGCAGGGCCTCATTTGCATGAAGGCACATTCCAATATGGCTGTCCAGGCCCCTGTGCATCCGATCGGAATTGGGACGCCCAGAGGTTCTCTATTTCTCTCTCTATTCCTTTTTCATCCATTCAAATTTTACCCTTCCATCCTCAATCCCCACTTACTCTCCCAATACCCAGCCAATCGTAGATTTTTCTTCCACACAAAATATCTTTTCCCCTCTCCATCCTCACTCCCCTAGCCCCATCCCCTTCTAGTCCTCCCCCAACATCAGCTCCCTTCTAGTTCCAGCCACACCCAGCATCCGCTCCCTTCTAGTCACATTTCCCATCCCCCACATCAGCCCATTTCCAGGCCTAGTTCTCCCCATCAGCCCATTTCCAATCCTAGCCCCTCATCAGCCATTTCCAGTCCAATCCTAGCCCCTCATCAGCCATTTCCAGTCCTATCCTAGCCCCCCATCAGCCCATTTCCATTTCTAGCCCCCCCCATCAGCCCTTTCCACTCCTATCCTAGCCCCCATTATCCCATTTCTAGTCCTAACTTCCCATCAGCCATTTCCAGTCCCAGTCCCCCCATCAGCCATTTCCAGTCCTAGTCCACCATCAGCCCATTTCCAGTCCTATCCTAGCCGCCCATGAACCCATTTCCAGTTCAAGCCCACCCCCCTCTTCTGAAGAGCCTCGCGCCTGTCCGATCGGCTTCAGAGGGAGTCGGGAAGGCCCGAAGCCCCAGCTCACCTCTGCACAGCCACTGGAGTGAAGAGCCGGCTTTTCCTTCACTGAGTCCAGCGGCTGTGTTCGTGTGGAGCCCGCTGGTATGCTGAGTGTCGGGAAGCAGGAAATGCCCTTTAATCTCCAGCATACCAGTAGGCTCCATGAGAACACAGCTGCCGGACTCAGTGAAGGAAAACCCCACTCTTCAGTCTGGCAGCTGTGCAGAGGTGAGCTGGAGCCTTGGCCCTCTCTGGCTCCCTCAGAAACTGGCCCTGCAAACAATCAGGACTCGGGAGCTGAATACCATGTGTGGCATTTTGGTGCGAGGCCCTCTGAAGCGCGGGACCCTATGTGAACAACATTCCAACACAATGGAGTGGCCGGCCATGGATGATGGGAACCTCCATTGCTATCACATCAGAAGTTCCTCTAGTACTATTAGAAACGTAAGATAAGCCATGCTAAATCAAAGGTCAATTGAACCCAGCATCCTGGTCCCAGTCCAGGTCACAAGTATCTGGCAGATCCGAAAAAGTAGACCAATTTCTCATACTTCAGTTCGAAGGATAAGCAATGTTTCTCCCATGTCTAGCTGGCTAATAATGTCTTATGGACTTTACCTCCAGGTTCTAGTACAAACCTCTTTTGAACCCTCCTATGTTAGTCACCGCGACCATCTCCTTCTGCCACAGCTTCCATAGGCTAATTATGCACTGCATGAAAAAATACTTTTTACTATTTGTTTTCACTCTGCTGGTTGTTAGTTTCATGGAGTGTCCTTTTGTTCTAGTCTTGTTTGAAAGGCTATACAACCATTCCCTACTTACAACCATTCCCTACTGTTTCACTCCACTCATGATTTTATAAGCTTCTGTCATATCCCCACTCAGTTGTCTCTTTTCCAAGCTGAAGAACTCTAACTTGTTTAGCCTTTCTTCATAAGCAAGGTGTTCCCTCTTTATTATTTTTGTCGCCCTTCTCTAAATCTTTTCTCGTTCTGCTATATCTTTTTGGAGCTGAGACCTGCACACAATATTCAAGGTACAGTCACACCATGGATATATACAGAGACATAATGATATATTTTTTTGTTGGGTGGGAGCTGGAGATTCAGGAATTGTGTAGGGACTGGGAGACAAGCTGATTGGGAAGACAATGGAGAATCTGATTGATGGAGCTTGAGGAAGCGATGAGTGAAGATTCAGATATTGGCAGAAAGAGCAGAGGCATGAAGACGGGATAGGATCAGGGCAGGAATTGCAGCATCAGATGGTATGGACAGCTTCTAGCTCTTCGATCTCAGGAGGGAAGGGAGCCCTGTTCTCTTGATTTGCTCTGGGTCTTGTACACCCTGGGGCCAGGCCTACCAGGGGACTGATGTCCAATCACTTACCTAAATCTTTTGATAGAGGGATCATGACTTGTAATGCTTCTACAAGTTGGAGAAGAGGAGGAGAACCAAGAAGCACATAGCTTGCCTAGTGTCCCCAGACGGAACTTTTCTCATAGATTCTGAGATCATTTGACTGAATGCTCTAAAATTCTATTTGTGTTCTACTTTCCAAATCTCACTGATCCAGAGACCTGCAGGGTTTTTTGGGGAACGACTTTTCACGGTTAGTCAGGGAAACATGGAAAGGATAGACAAATTTATTTATTTATTTATTTCCAAGACTAATATACCATGTTACTGAAATAAAAATAGTCATTTCTTATCAATTTTTATATGCTGAACACGAATATGACAGTGAAATTGCAAAGTTGGCTCTAGTTTTTTTGTAATCTACAAGAATTAATGATTACATCATGAAATGCATGTCAATAGTAAATATAATAGGCCTTTGGTTAATACCTGTAAAAAACCAAGTCATAGACTACTTCTTAGATTTTTTCGCCTGTCTCTTGTACAGCTGTTCGGGAGCTTCTCTGGGGAGTGTCCAGCAGTAATCAGCCAGCATTGTAGTGGATCATTTTCCCTGGTATCTTTGCTCCATTGTTGCGATATCCTGGTGAAAACGTTCGCCCTGTTCATCACTAACCATACCACAGTTGTCAGGAAAGAAATCGAGATGGGAATCAAGGAAATGGATCTTTAGAGACATATTGCAGCCAAGTTTCTGATACTGCATCAGCATGTCTTCTACTAGTTCCTTGTAGTTTTCTGCCCTAACATTCCCGAGAAAGTTTGTTGACACTAGGTGAAAAGCATTCCATGCTTGTTTTGCATCACCCTGCAGCAAGTTGTTGAACCGGTCATCTTTGAAGAGCTCTCGAATCTGAGGACCCACAAAAACTCCCTCTTTAATCTTTGCTTCGCTGAGTCGAGGGAATTTTTCATGCAGGTATCGGAAAGCTGGCGAAGTGCGGTCCATGGCTTTCACAAAGTTTTTCATCAAACCTAGTTTGATGTGAAGGGGTGGTAGCAGGATTTTGTGAGCCTCAACCAGAACTGGTTGCTGGATATTCTTCTCTCCAACTGTTACATTTTGTCTGCGATTCCATTCCTTCCGCAAGTAGTGCCAATCCCTTGTTCGGCTATCCCATCACATAAGAAACACATGTATTTTATATATCCCTGCTGCAGTCCCATTAAAAGGGCAACTACCTTCAAGTCACCACAGAGGTGCCAGCTGTACTTGTTATAGTTAATGGAAGTCAGTAGATGCTTTAAGTTATCGTATGTCTCTCTCATGTGGACGGCATGCGCTACTGGAATAGCTGGAAGACGGTTTCCATTGTTCAAAAGCACAGTCTTCAGACTCAGTTTCGAAGAGTCTATATAGTCTCCAGTCTTGTGGGTCATGAGTGATTTTTAAGGCATTCATGAGGCTTTCAATATCGGAACAGAATACCAGATTACTTTCCTTTCTGAAGAAAGGCTCCAACTGCTGGTGGCGCTTTCGATATGGAGTAATGTTGGCATCTTCTTCTAGAAGATTCCATTGTTGAAGTCTTGATCCTAGCAATTCTGCCTTGTTCTTGGATAAGTCCAAATCACGAACCAGGTCATTTAGTTCTTCCTGTGTTATTCTGTGTGGAGTTGATAATGCATCCCAGTGAAAATCTGGGTCACTGCATGCTGACAGACCAGGAGAAGAACAGGTCGGCTCACCCTTGTCCTCATCAGATGAATCAAGAGAATATTCTGATTGAGGTTCTGGAATAGGAAGTCCCTCACCATGTGGAACTGGTCTCAATGCAGACGTAATGTTTGGGTAGACTATGCTTGACTTCTTTTGCTTCGTTATTCCGCTGGAAAGAGGAAGAACCAAGCAGAAGTAACAGTCATTTATGTGGTTGCTTGGTTCTCTCCACACCATGGGGACTGCAAACGGCATTGATGGTCTTTTGCAATTCAACCACTGTGAAAACTGTGTTGTACATGTAGCGCAGCATATATGCGGGGCCCAAGGCTTGTCTTGGTCACCAATCTTGCATCCGAAGTAAAGATGATATGCCTTCTTCAGTTGAGAAGTGATACTTGTCTTCTGGTTGACAAATGTCATTTCCCCACAAATGTAGCAGAAATTGTCAACGGTATTAACGCACTTTCGCGGCATTACTGTTCTGTATTGTACCTAAATGGCTAAAATTATATGATTAATAAAAGTTACATGTAACAGTAGCTTAAACTGTCTCGCACACAGTCTGAAATATTTTAAATGCTCATCCTTTCTGACTGCGTATAGTACACTGCTGACATCAGATGGCTTCAGCAGCCGTCTGGCAGTAGTATTGCATTGCATCAGAAAATGATGCAATCAACTCTGGATGATGTGTGTATGCTGGTATTATGCAATGTAATGCAATATTACATCATTCAAGGCTTATTTGGGATGTTGTTGATGTCCTACTAAATAAATTTACACGGTGAAACGTCAAAAATGAACTACATGCAATATCTTCAAAACGAGAGCCAATACATTTTTTTAATGTTATATTTGTGTTCAGCTCACCAAGATACTACAGATTAGGGCCTTTTAAAGTCAGTAACGATTTCAATGTTGACCAGTGTAATATAACACATGCATACATAAAGCATAATCACAAATTTATTTATTTAGCTGTATTTATATCCCGCTTTTCACCGGGTCAAAGCAGCGTTACATAGAGGGGTGGGGAAATTAAGTATAGGGCGGGGCCATCACCGAGGAGGCAACATTGATGATTTTGACATAGGACAGACTTTGGACATGGGACAGATGTTAGACATAGACAGGATAGTATAGCCTTGATTCAAAGTTCATGGTGGGCGAGGTCAGTGGTTAGTGCGCTTTTCGGTGGGAGTCGTGATGAAGTATTCCTGGAAAAGAATGGTTTTTAGCTGTTTTCTGAAGGATAGTAGGTTGGCGTTGTTTCTGAGACAGCTTGGTAGGGAATTCCATAAGGATGGAGCATAAAGTTCAAAGGCTCGGTTGCAGGTCCATTGCAAGCATTTAGTTCTTTTGTGGGGGACTGTGAGGGAATTGCTGGAGGCTTGTCTGGTAGTTCTGCCGTGGGCTGGAGGAGACAGTAGGGTGCGAAGCTGGGTGTTCTGTGTTTGGTAGATGGCTTTGTGGGTGAGTAGGATGGCTTTGTATTTAGTCCTCGCTTCCAGGGGAAGTATGTGAAGGTCTTTGAGAATTGGGGTGATGTGATCGGTTTTCTTTGCTCTCTGGATGATTCTTGCTGTGGTGTTCAATGCTGTTCGGAGGGGGTTGGTCTGTGTGGCTGGAAGGCCATGGTAGATTATGTTGCAGTAGTCCAGAAGTGGGAGTGTCATGGCTTGCATCACTGTTCGGAAGTTTTGATGTTCAAGAAGGGGTCTGAGACGTTGCACTGTTCTTGCCTTATGGAATATAGTTCCGGAGATTTTAGTGATTTGTTGCTTTAGGGTGAGGGCTTGGTCAATAATGATGCCCAGATATCGTATTTGTGGTTGTATTTGAATGCTTGTGGTTCCTATGTTGAGGTGTGTAGGTGGTGTGAAGTCTGGGTCTTTTGTCACTATGAGGGCTTCAGTTTTCTTTATGTTGATGGATAGGTTGTTTGCTTGTAACCAGTCGGACACCTCGGAGAAGCATGCTGATAGATGGGTGTTTGTTGGGTTTGTGGTTGTTATGGGGGCGTAGAGCATGATATCATCAGCATATATGTGGAAGCTGACGTTGTGAGTGCGTATGACTGAGCAGAGTGGTTGAAGGTAAATGTTGAAGAGCATGGCTGATAGTGTGGATCCTTGGGGTACAAATGTGTATTAATAAAACATCATATAACTAATATATAAAAATTAAAACCCCAAATCAATTTATAATAGCAAAAATTAAATAAAATTACATATCCCCCCCAGCAAAAGTGTCTAAATCTGGCCAAACTCTCTGAAGACCTGCATGTGATGTCCTCCAACAGTGCTTCTCCAACCTATCCTGTGGGAGTGGCAGCCAGTCATGTTTTCATCATCTAGGTAATGAATTTGCAATAGTGGCAGCACATGCAGATGTATCTCATGCATATTCATTGTGGGTATCCTGAAAACCTGACTGGCTGGTGCTCCTCCATGCTAGGTTTTTGGAGCCTGCTCATATGGGAGCCTGGCTCACTCCAGATGTACCAATAGATTAGACCTGGTCTTGTTGCACTGTGCAGACTACAAAATCCTAGCAAAAGAGATCTCACTGAGGCACGATTATGGAGAGGTGTAAAATCAAATGCTGCTAAATAAAAATAAATTAAATAAAAATAAGTCTGTGCCAGCTGACATAACTCACCTCAACCACTGCTACATGATCTCGGATCAAAACATATTTGTTGACATAGACAATGTTGATAAATGTTTTTTCTTTTTTTTTTTTAAGTGCCGTCAATGTTGACTCCTGGTGACCCAGGAGCCCCTGAGTTTTCTTGGTAAGGTATGATTGGAAGTAGATTGCCACATCTTTTCTTCCAAGAAAATGGAGGGCAACATGACTTGCCCAAGTTCACAAAGAGTGCTAGTGGGTATTGAACCCAGATCTTTTGGGTACCAGGCTGTTACTGTAACCACTAGGCTGCTCCTTCAAGGGTGCTGCTGGATACTGTTCTGCTTAGTCTCCTTTCTACCTTCTTACCATTCCTTGGATGTATTCCTGTCCTCAGCTGTTGTGTTGTCTGTCTTGACTGGACTGTAAGCTCTTAAAGCAGGGACTGTCTTTTACATGTGCCTGTATAGCGCTGCATATGCCTTGTTGCACTATATAAATGATAAGTAGTAGTAAATACGCCTCCACTCCTCATAAATGTACACAGACCTAATTGCATATAAGTCACATATTTCCATAAAATAACTGTTTTCTTACGTATATTCATCAAATCATTCTACATTCGTAAGGCCACAGGTATGGAATTCTACATGTATGGGCCAAAAACAGAAAACGCCCCATTTCAACTTATGGCTTTCATAGCTAAACATATAGATGGAATTTCTAACACTTCCTGTGACTGAGAACGTAAATTTTGCAAAACTGATTGCTTAACTGGTGACAATCAGATAAAGTTCTATAAACATAAATAACAATATTAATACTTCAAACTTAATGTGCAAGAGCTAATACAAAGCCTTAAAGCAGTGGTTCTCAACCTTTTTTGTACCATGACCCCTTTTACCATTGGTCAACTTGTGATGACCCCCAATGATAAAATCAAATGTGCGTCTCTTCCTTTACTGTTAACGGATTGTCGCTGTAATCATTTGTTGAATTATTAATATATTATAGATCTTTGCAATATGTTTTTATTTATAAAATTTACTTATTTAAACCACAATAATTAATCACAATAACAAGTAACAACATTTGATTTCAAAATTATGATGATTTTGTAGTCAAATCACTAATATGAAATAAAATTATTTTTTCTACCTTTATTGTCTGACCAATTTATTCTCTGATCATGCTGGTCCCGATCTGAGGCTTCTGCTTTCCTGTCTTCTCTTAGCTATCTTTCTGTGGTCCATCTGCCATTTCTTATCTCTTCTTTTGTTTTCTTCACTTCTTTCCATCAGCCTATCCCCTTCTAGTCCAAATACCATGGCAGCCCCTCCCAGCATCCACTCCCATCCAGTCCCATTCTCTCATCCCCTCGCATCAGCCCATTTGTAGACCTAGCCCCCAGTTTTCTTCCAAGGCCAGCAGCTCTATCCTTCCCTCCCCACCATCAGCCCATTTCCAGTTGAAGCCACCTCAATCAGCTCACTTCCAGTGCTAGTCCCCCTCAACCCCATTACCAGTGCTAGGCTCCCCTAATCAGCCCATTACTAGTCCTACCCCCCATCAGTCCATTAGCAGTCCTAGCCTCCTCTAATCGGCCCATTTCCAGTCCTAACCTCCCCGATCAGCTCATTTCCAATGCCAGCCCCCTATCAGCCCATTACCAGTCCCAACCCCCCCATTGATCAGTCCATTACCAGTCCTAGCCCCCCACCCGATCTGCCCATTACCAGTGCTAGCCCCCCCATCAGCCCATTATAATCCTAACCCTCACTGTTTCTCCCCTCTGTCCAGCATTTATCCCCTGTCTGTCCAGTATGTCCCCCTGTCTCTCCCCTTTGTCCATGTCAGCCCCCCTCTGTCCATGTCAGCCCCCTCCCTCCATCCATCCATCCATCCATCTATCCCCCCATGTCAGCCCCGTCCCTCCCCCATGTCAGCCCCCCTCCCTCCCTCCATGTCAGCCCCGTCCCACTTGGGCGGCCGCACTGCCCCCACAGCTGCCATTGATTCCATTTGCGGAGACGGAATCAGCAGCAGCTGTGGATGGCATCAGTGTGTGTGTGTGTGGGGGGGGGGGGGGGCCGAAACTCTTGGACCAGCTCTGGTTGCAAGCAATGCAATAATCTTAATTTGAAAAACATTTCTTACCTGCTGCTCTCACATGTTATTTCAGACATAACTTTGAGTCTAATATGATCCCCAGATAACATAACTTTGAGTCTAATATGATCCCCAGATAACACACCTGTTCACAGTCATCCTAGCAGAGGTAGACATTGTATGCCCAAGTGAAATTATTAGCATCTGGGTCTTTTGAAAATTAAGCTCTAAGCCTTGATGGCTTAGTCAGCCAGAAATCTTCTCCAGGGTACTTGAAATTGTCAGTAGAGTAACCTAACGATTGGACTCACAAGGCATATAAACCGTGATGTTGGCATAATCCTAAACTGTAGCAACCTCTACTAGCGTATCACATAATAGATACAAATGCACATTAAACAATGTGGCAGATAAAATTCAATCTTATTGTCCCTGCCCATTTGAGACTGAAATTGTCTATCTGTGAAAAGGCACATTTTAGAAAGGTTGTTTATGTGTTGGGAGGGATGTGGAAGTGAAATGGTCTGTAAATATATGTCAACTTTAGAAGACAGGCTGTGCACATGTGAGGCCGATGGAAAATCACATGGTGCCTCAGAATGGATGTGATTTTTAAAACTAGGCCGTGGACAGAAGAATGTGTGGAAACGCATGGGAGCCATTTCACAAACATACATGTGGAAAACATCCATCATGTATGTGCAGCATTTCACAAATGCATGTGTAAATGTTATCACTTACATGTGTTTCTCACCAATTTTGCAGCTTAATCATCAGCTTTATCAATCCGAAGGGGGAAATAATTATTGGAGGACTGAAGAAGATATCCTCCGTAATCCCTCCTGTACAGCTGGCCAGAGCAAGCACTTGTAAACACCTATTCATGTCAGGGAGCCAGGTGTAAATGCAGACATAGCCAATTTTGGGTTTGCATGCGTATTTCCTATATGAAATAAGAAGACACATTTAGAATTTGGTTCTACCCAGGCCATGCCTTTGCGACACCCCTATCCACTTTTGGCTTGTTATGGGCTCTCATAGAAGCTAAAGCCATAGAAAAGAGCCTTTTCTAAAATGGCCATTTACATATGAATGTAATTTCTACATATAGGTTGTATTGACACATGGAAATCATGATTAAGATTTCTAAAATAACCATTGTAAGATGAATCCTTTAATGCCAACAGCACCTAATCCCTGAAGAAGTGCCTTACACAGTATAGTATCAATGGCCGCCAATATATCTAAAAATGTGGCCACACCTGCATATGTCTCAGTAGCATAAATCAATGATCCATAGTCATTAGTAACAACATTTCTGTGCTATAATTGGCTCAGAACCCACATTGTTGTTAATAAAAGATCTTCTTCTGGTCTAAATGAGCCTTCAATTGTTGATGAACAGCATATTCTATCACTTTTGTAACTAAAGGCACCCTGAAATAGGATATCAAGCTACATACATCGGCAGCATCATCCCCAGCTTCCGAATAGGCTGAATTATAGGTTGCATCAGTGGCATAGGCATAAAACCTCTTGCAGTGACTGATTATTTTAGCAATTAATACATCTAAAAAGTCTTTGTTCAGCTTTTTTTATCAACCAGACTAGACAGGGGTTGTTCTTTCTGGTGGAACTGGACAACTGATCCAGTATTTTCTTTAACTGATTGGACTAACTGGTAGGGACACTTAAACCCCTAAATGGGACCCAGGGCAAATGTTTCCAATGGGCCCCACCCCTCTGCAGGCCCTCCCTCCATTTGTAGACCCCTCCTCCCACTGCCGCTGCTGCCCCTCTCCGGGACATGCAACAGTGGCAAGACATTAAAAATGCCCCACGGCACTAGAGTTACCTTCTTTTCCAGCGCCGCAGTGCCATTCACGCTTCTGCTTCTACTCCTCTGTGGAATATCCTGGCCAAGGGGATTGACACAGCAGGTCTTCCAACTGCGTTAATCTCTTTAAATATCGAATCCATAACATTGTTTGCCAGCATCGTAATATGAAGGCATTGATTTTCTTCCTGTCTTTCTTCTTCACTGTCCAACCTTTGCATCCATATGACGTTATTGAAAATACCATGGCTTGGACAAGTCAAATCTTTGTATGTAGAGGTATGTCTCTGCATTTGAGAATCATGTCTAGGTGCTTCTTAGCTGTTCTGCCAAGAGCAATGCATCGTTGGATTTCTTGACTGCTTGTTGTTTCTTTATTGTTTATTCATCCAAGTAGATTAAAGTTGCCCACTATTTCTATTTCTTCTCAATCAAGGATGAAATGATTGACTTTTCCAGTTGCCTGGAAATTTGTCACTTCGTGTTAAGGTGCAGCCCCATTTTAAGGTCATGTTTCTTGATCTTGAGAAGCAAATGTTTCAGATCATCTTAACTTCCAGCCAATAATGTGGTATCATCTACATAGAGATGGTTGTTGATGAGTCTTCCATCATTCTTCACAGCTCAGTTGTCTTCATACAATCCTGCTTCTCTGATGATTTGTTCTACATAAAAATTAAACAGGTAGAGGCTGATTCTGTTCCCTGCACTCCTGGCTGCACTACCCATCCAGAACATAGATGTGCCCAAGATAAACCCGATTCCGCTGCTGTGGGGCCTGGACATACCTGCGATGGTGGAATCGAGTAGATGCACGTCCGGGCGCTCCCCTATGCCGAGGAGATTGACATATAGGGAGCTGCCCATTCCCACACCAGAACGCTACTGCTGGGGCAAGGGAGCACTGGCTTCCTCGCACCAAAGGAATGAGCCGTCTGTATGGCGGCTCAAAATGCCATCACCCACACCTGCCCCTGCAGATCACAGTCCGGCCAGCTCCTAGGCCCCTATGGCCCGAACTGTGGCTGCAAAGTCACGGTGAGTCCAGGGCCCTGGGGCGCAGGGGATACGGGGTGCAATAGGCGGGGCCCCCTGGACTTATTACACTGTCGGGGTGGAATAGCCTGAGCATCCTAGGAGGTGCCGGGGAACATACAGAGACCAGACCTGAATAGGCCCTATACGTTCCGGCAGCTGGCCACTCCCCCGCTCTGCCCCATTCCACCCCAGCACTGCCCCTCCCGCCCACGTCCCAGCACTCCTGCACAAGTGCTGTGTACGTGCAGGGAGCGCTGGCAGAAGAATAGGGCCGGGGAGTTGAGTGCAGGTTGGACTCCAGCCCACCAGTCAAGAGCCCTTATTTGGGGTTTGGAATGCCCCCTGTACTGTATGGGGAAAGTAAACAGCCTTGTCATACACCTTTGCTGATTTTAAACCATTCTGTTTTTCCTTGTTCTGTTTGAGCTGTTGCTTCTTGATAAATGTAAGGGTTGTGCATTGGAACTGTCAGATGTTCTGCATTACTTATGTTTCTTAATGTGGCCCAGAGTTTCTCATGATTTACACAATTAAAGGCTTTTCTGTAGTCAATAAGACATCTATAGTTATTCTTTTGTCTTTTCAAGGATCCATCTTTCATCTGCAATGATGTCTCTTCTTCCTCTCCCTTTCCTGAACCCTGCTTGTATTTCATACAGTAATCTTGTTAGTGTGTGGATCAGAGCGATTGTATGATAATTTCCACAGTCCGTGGTATGACCACAGATCTTTTCCAGTCAGTGGGTCATGATGTCATCTTCCAAACTTCCTGGCAATCTTCTAAGTATTGTAATAGCTGCATCTGATTGCTGTAATACTTATCACTTCTAAAATCAGAGCACTGGGATGCCCTAATACAAGCACTCCCCACCCAACGACTCTCAGACCAAACATGCCACCTGTGGCAAACACATACCAACCTATCCCACCAGTAATTAAAGATTGTTCACCCACAACGCAAGGCCAGATTTAGGCACAGGCAACCACTGAGGGTGCCAGATTTTGAAGGCACCAAATACCTGGGCTAAACAAGAACCTGGTACCTCTTGTTTCAGCACCACTTCCTATTGCTCTCCTGTCTTGCTGATGGGAACCAGTATCTTAAGTCTGACCTTTGCCACAAAGAAATAATGCAAAAACCAACTTGAAGGGGCGCTCTTCATTTGAACAGCATACTCTAGTCCTGTGGGCAGACCCTAGGAAACAAAGAAAAAGGATGTAGCTCATGGCTCCTCACTGCTGCCGCGCACCCTCTATTCCTTCTAATATGGCCGTGTGGATGAGTGGGAGACGAAATTAAAATGTGGGGAAAAGCAAAAGTATGAGCCACGGGGCTGAATGGAATAGGGAGACTGGAGGGGCTGCACGTTATATGGGGCAAGTTGGGAGAGAGATAACACGAGACTTGGAAGGGGTGTGGGAGGCTGTAGAAAGAGACTGGGGGATCAGAAACGCTGCAAGAGACTGTGAAGGTGGTGAGGAGAGAGAAGGGATAATGGTCTTCATGGTCTTCCTTGCACCTTGTGTCCTACAGTGAACTGCTGCTCTTCTCCTTCCTGGCGTAGTGTCAGCTGCCCAGGCCTTGTGTTAAAAAATGATTTTTTAATAGTTAAAGAGGAGTACAAGAGGTAATGATTTTGTAATACCACAATCCAGTGATTTCCAAAGATCTCTTCTTCCACTCCCCCCCCACAAAAGAAATCAAATAAACTAACTAGACATAAGAAATGTCATAAAATAACTTTGATATTTGCTTGAGTTTGTTTCATTTATAAAAACAATGCTACTATGCAGATTTATGCAAATATCCTCCAATCAACCTGATACTGAAACAAGTTTGACACCCCCTGCTGTAGAGGCGCCTACTCACGGACCCAGTTCTGCAGTGGTGCATGCTAACCTAATATTTGTGTACCAGTTACACAACTTACAATTTCATCTGCTGCTTCTCTGTATCCATTTGAGAGGTTTTGATCTGATAAGAATATGGAATGTGATCTCCACGTTGAGAGGACTTCTGTCATCCGTGAATATGTAAAACCTATATGAGCCCGTATTCTACAATCCCTGTCTGGCTACGAACATACTCAAATCCCTGTGGTTTTCCATTCAGTAATCTTAGCTGGGATCACAAGAGTTTGGGATCCCCTGAATTACAATCATCACAGGTGAGTAATGTTGGTGACCCTGATAAGTCATGGTTTTGTTTCCTGGTCTCTATCAAGTACATTCTCCCCCAGTCAACATACCTTTCTTGAAGGGGTTCTGCAACCTGAAGATCCCCACTGACTGCTGAACAGCAAATCTCCAGGTTTGCTTGTTAGTCTCAAGCCCTGAAAACCCACTTAACCTCCCCATCCCAACAGCTCCCCAAGGTTGCCAATTAGTTCTGACAAAACTTTGCACTGTTTTCAAGATGGAATCTCTGTTCACGCTTGCCACACACCATGTACGTCCTTGTTTCTTTCTCTATAATATCAGCAAAATGCGCCCTTTCCTTTCTGAACACACTACTAACACCCTTATCCACTCTCTAATCATCTCCCTTCTAGGGTATTGTAACCTGTTCCTCACTGGTCTCCCTCTGAATCATCTCTCTCCCCTTCAATCTGTTCAAACTCAGCTGCATAGCTTATCTTCTCACTTCATTGGCTCCATATCCGTTTCTGCGTCCAGTTCAAACTTCTACTGACCTATAAGTGCATCCATTCGGCTGCTCCTCAATACCTTTCCTCTCTTATTTCTCCCTACGCCCCTCCTTGAGAATTCTGCTTTTCTGGCAGATCCCTTTATTTGTGCCCTTCTCAGCCACTGCCAACTGCAGACTTCGTTCATTCCACCTTGCTGCTCCTTATGCCTGGAACAAACTACTTGAGTCAGTATGTCAGGCTCCGTCTCTGGCCCTATTCAAATTCAGGCTAAAATCCCACCTCTTCAAGGCTGCTTTTGGATCCTGATCCCCTTATTCTTCTGTTCACCACCTATGTGAATCTTTACCATTCTCCTAGATTTCCCCTAGTCTCCAGTTTTGTGATGATGTCTGCCTTGATTAGATTGAAAGCTCTGGTGAGCAGGGACTATCTCTTACATGCATTATGTGCAGTGTTGCGTACGCTTTGTACAAATGCAGAGTAGCAGTAGTTGTAGTAGTAGTAGTAGTAGTAGTAGTAACCTCATTTCCCAAACCGAAATGTTATGGTGGGATGCTTTCCCATCATCTGAAAATGAGGACTTTGGAAAGGCAGTTCTATTTTCACAGTGAGTCCCCAGATCCATTAGGGACCTAAGAAGGAGAATTTTATATGGTGTTTTTAGCATGCTTCAGACTCCCTACCCTCCTGTTCTGTCTGTGGCGTGATGAAGTCCATGTTTCATGTTCTTATATTTTGTTGCCAGACTGTGGCCCCTTTGCTTAAAAAAAAACCTGCTTTGCAATTCAAGTCTCATTTCTCCCCTCACTTGTCTCTTTTAGGGTGCATCATGGCCAGGAATGGCGTTTAGGGCGAGAGATTTCCTAATCAATCTCCTCCTAAGTTTTGCAGAGATGGTCATCAATATGTCCAGGAGACAGCTCTTGGATAGAGTGACATCACTGTATTGTGGGGTCCTCATTGGGGTGATGGTGCACGCCCACGTCTGAGCAGAGCACAATGTCATTGTGCCCACCAGTTTGGTCAATGTCACCAGAGGCTGAGGAGATAATTTTATGAAGTTTTTTTCCCTGCATAAGGCCCATTTCACAAAAGAAAAAGGGCATAAAATTGTGCAACCACATACACATGTAAAAAGAATGTGCCTACTTTTATGCAGTCACTCATAGGCATTCCCAAGAATGTAGTCTGGGTGAAATGGAGGCGGAATTGTAAAATACACAGGCATACAGTACAGGCACGCACATTTACACAATCTTCAGAGAAGGTGTACATATGCACATTGGCATTTGCACAGTATTGGAGCTGCCTCTGGGAGCCTATTTTATAAAGGTACATAGGCGTCTAGGTTTCCTTTTATAAAATCATCAGAATAGGCACCTTTTGGACTCCTTATATGGGTTCTGTGTTATAAAATCAGGCTCTGAATAGTGTCCTCTACTTTCCCCTTCCCTTCCACTTCTGCTCAATGTCAGCAAACCAGGACTAGAAGCTCATGTGTGCAGTGGAATAAAACCAGGATTAGATCAGCCCTTCATAGGAGTGGAGGAGTAGTCTAGTGGTCAGAACACTGGCTTGGTAATCAAGCAACCACGGTTTAATTCCCACTAGCACTCCTTGTGGCCTTGGGCAAGTCACTTAACCCTCCACTGCCTCAGAAGAAAGGCCTGGCAATCTACTTCCAGTGACACTGCCAAGAAAACCCAGGAGCTTCTGGGTCACCAGGAGTCAGGTCTGACTCAAAGGCACACATTGCCTTTTTCATGAGAAATGGAGCAATCCGGCAGCCCTAGTTAGAATACAATAAGCCATGAAGAAAGAGGCCCAGAAAGTTGTCAAACCCTCTCTCAAAAGGCTTATGGATCAAGGGAGGGTAATAGCAATGGGTTATTCTGGGAAGGGATAGGATTAGGAAGCATGTGAGGGGGGGTAGGGGGTGCTCTGTGAAACAAGGTTAGCAACTCACTCCATGCCATCTGGCCAAGTTGATCCATTTCCTCATCCATTGTCAGTCCAGTGTGCCCTGGCTGCCAAACATATCACTATTAACCAGATAGAGATGCTGCTGTCCGGCCAACCCGGCAATTCTGATCCAGAAATCAGATAAGTTCTGATGCTGAATATCCGGATTGAATTAAAGCGACAGCAGCAGTGGCTAAGCGCTTTAAATAGCCTAGATGCTGCCGCTGATGAATTATTCAAGAGGACATGAAGAACAAAAGAGAGAATATCACTATGCCTCTGTATAGGGCCCTGGTACAGTCACTCTTTGAGTATTATGTGCAGTTCTGGTCGCACCATTTCCAAAAGGGTATAGCGGAAGTAGAAAAGGTTCAGAGAAGGATGTTCCCCGATGAAGTAAGCCTAAAGAGATTAGGAGAAAAGATGGCTGTTAGAAGTTGATAAACTCATGAATACGGTGGAATGGTGATATAGGAAATGGTTGTTTAAGCTTTCAAACAACACAAAAACAAGAGGACACTCCATAAAACTAGCGGCCGGCAGACTGAAATAAATCCTAGAAAGTGTTTTGCTTTTTTCACACAGTGCATAAATAAGCTGTTTGAGGCAGAATTTGAAGGTGCAGACTAAGGGCGGGGGGTTGGGGTAACCAGGGGACTGAGTGAGTCTGAGAGGTAAGGTGCAGAAAGGAGTATGTGAGCAAAATGTATTCCTTCAACAGCAGGTAATGTTTTTAAGGGCTGACTTGGTTTCTAAATAAATTAGTAGCCGGTACATGCAGGGAACTTATAGTTATGTTTTTGTTTTTTGGGGGGGATATTTGATTTTTTTTATAACTCTCCTATGACAAATGAATTCAACAAGTTTTCTCTGAGGTCTCTGAATGCTCTTAATTCCCAGCGCTCAGTACTAAGGACAGTCCCATCCCCCCTAGTTTAATCCTTTATTCCATTTTTTTATCCTGTCTGGGGTTTTGAGATAAGCTGAAAGCTCAATTTTTCCCTCTTATCTTACTGCATATTGTGCAAAGACCCATTTCAGCTGTGAAATCTGACCTGGTTTGGAAAGCAAGAAAGACATGATAAGGCCAGGGTGTGGGTTACCTGGGCAACCTCCTCTTCTAAAAAATTCTTGAAAATACCATTTGTAGTGACTGGTTGAGGAGTTCACTGTGCTACTGTAGGCAGGCTGGCACCAGACTGGCATCCAGCACTTGAAACTTCTCGTCTGCTTGTTATTGAACATTTCCCCTTCTATTCCTTTCTTAAGGAAATAGTCGGGCTGATTTTCCAAAGGACCGCTGATAAACGTATCAGTCCACTGGCTGCTGATTTTTCAAAGGCATTATGGTGGTGATTTTATAGAATACGTTTTGCACATATGTGATGCAAGGACACATTTTAGAAAGGTCATTTAGGTGCCCCCAAGGAAGTCCAAGTCATAACATCGAAATTCCATGGGGGGTCAGCAGAGAAGGTGGACACATGTAAATACATCTAAAATCAACGTGTCTCTGTCCCAAAAGATAAACATTTATGCAAACATAAAAAGAAAATGGGGACATGCAAAATAAGGGCCTACACACGTGCGGGGAGATGACCAATTTTAGAAACTCACACGTGCGAAATATTGATGGTGCCAGAATCGGCAAGGACTGCATTTCAGAGCATGTACATTTGTATGTTACCACATACATATCCCAGCCTGGCATTCTAGAAACAGAGACATGCAGCACCACAGCAGGATGCAAAGAGGCCTTGATTTTCACCTGCCATCCTTCTATTATCCCCCTGTTATCTTTAGTATTAAAAGTTGGTTGAACTGAGCACTTATCAAATTCCTGTTCATGTCAAGGGGTAGGCATAGATATACACATGTCTGCCGGCGCCGTTCTGGAAACGGAGATGCAGATGGATCTCTTTATCTGGGCACGCTTCAGTCACACTCCCATGTAACACTGATATGATCATGCTGGACATATGTAAATTAGGTGATTTGTAAAATGGTCCTTGGGGCATGGATATGATTGGCATGTCTAAATGGGCATTTTCACATGTGCAATTCACAAACAGAGCTTCTAAAATGGCCTCCATTCTATGCACATAACATGGCCAGGCATAAAAGTACGTGCAATGACCTGGAGGAACACGGGAGGAGTTGTGAAGTACACATGTAAGGAGGGATATTCAAAGGCAATTACATGGTTAGTGCCACTGAATATCTGCAGGTGCCGCCGCTACACGCCTCGATGCTAGCCAGCTAACATCGCAGCATGCCAGGCGCCAGGACCGATGTTCCCTTTTCTGCTGCCCTATGTGAATGATTACTGTGCTGCCTCCCCCACCTGTCCCTACCTTCACTGCTCTCCCCACACTCACCAGTTCCAGTGGAGCCCTGCACAAGCCTCTCTATTGTTCCATGTTAAAAATTCCGAGAGGGTAGTCGTGTTAGTCTAGAGTAGCAAAAATGACAGAGGCAGGTGGCACCTTTTACACTAACCAGTTTATTGAGGTATGACTTTTCGAGGATAAGAGTCCACATCAAAGTGAATTCTTGCCCTTGAAAGCTCATGCTTTAATAAATTGGTTAGTCTATAAGGTTTATGTATGGGTAAGGTTACACATGCAGCATGTCATCAATAACTCTGGTCTCTGTCTTAACTTTATTGATAAAATAATATCCCTTCCTATACATCTGGTTGGCAGCACCATAGCTAGCCCTGTGTGAGCGGTGCAACCGCACAGGGCACAAAGGATTAGGGGTGCATTGTGGGCTCCCCCCCACGCTGCCTGCTGTTGCCCTGCCACCGCCAATTTTTGTTTTCTCAGCAGCGGCAGAACCAGCAGCAGCGAAACAGACCTGACTTCCAATTTAAAACAAAAAGACCCTATGTGAGTCCTTCAACTCTGCGTTTGCATGCAGTTCTGGTCTTTTCCTCCCTTCTCTGATGTAGGTTGTGTCAGAGGAGGGAGGGACCAGGCCAGCCATTCAAACACGGAGTTGCAAAGACCCGTGTTTGAATGGCTGGCCTGGTCCCTCCCTCCTCTGACACAACCTACATCAGAGAAGGGAGGGAGGGACCAGAACTGCATACAAGATCTGTGTGGCTTTTTTTTTTAAACTGGAAATCAGGTCTGTTTTGTTGCTGCCGCCTCTGAGAAGACAAAAAGTGGTGGCGGCAGGGCAAGGATGGGCAGCCAGCTGGACATGAAGACGGTGAGATGATGATGGGAGGGGGGGGGGGGAGGGATGGACACACCAGATGTGCAAGTCGCACAGGGCACAATTATGGCTCAGAACAGCCCTGCTGGTTGGTACAAAAAAAGTGTGCCTGAGTAGAAAGATCATTTAAGCTTTGATGTTCTTTCATTCCTTGGGAAAAGCCCCTCGTTTCCTTTCTCTGTGTAATAAGCCAGTGCCATTAAAGATAAAATTAGTTTCAAAAGTGTCTATGCAAAGTCTGCTTCTGGGCCTCATGATTCATTTTCTTAAATGAAGTAGTGTGGCGGCCATGTCAGTTCACTTCAATGCACAGAACTAAATGTGAACAAAGGATACCAGTTAGTGCAACAAAAAGATAACACCTTATGCATCTGTTTACCTATAGTTCCTTTTTCCTAGAGAAACCAAGGGTGGGAAGGAGAGAGAGAAGCGTGAGCACTACCAGCTTCTGAGTACAAGAAAATTCCACTCAAGAATAAAAGTGAATCTCTCTCTTTAAAGTCATTATGGTGCAATCACTGAGAAAAAATAGTCTCAGCAAGTGCACAAAATACACAATTTGCAGGTTCCCTAATTACTGCTTTCAGATTGGGTATTCCACAACTCAGGTATATGCTCTGAAATCCCATCATGTCCGGAACACCTGCTTCCTCTCCCTCACAAAAACCTGAAAGACAGGAGCTGAATGAACTCAGTTTATCTTTACAGAAATTTCACCACCTATGGAAATAATAAAATAGAAATTAAAAGTTGCAGGTCCTATTAAGGCCAAGGCTACTACTACTACTACTACTACTATTTATCACTTATAGAGCGCCACGCACGCAGCGCTGTACAGCCAACCAACAAGAGTTAGCCAGAATGCGAGAGACACTCCCTGCCCGTCAGAGTCATGCTCATCGGAGCTTACAATCTACTCAGAACATTACAGGGTAAAGGTCAGATTAGTGCAAGGTACAGTAAGGTCAATACAAGGCACAGTAAGGTCAATAAAATATGGTCATGGGAGTTGACAGGGTTAATATAAGTTAAAGATAGAAGTCAGGATCTGAAAGCGACGGTGAAGAGGTGAGTCTTCAACCTGGATTTGAAGAGGGCCAGGGAGGGTGCCTGGCGTATAGACACAGGTAGGCTATTCCAGGCGTGAGGTGCAGCAAGGTGAAAGGAGTGAAGTCGGGAGTTAGCGGTGACGGGTGAACGGCATTGATAGAAGTGATTTGCTAGCGGAGCGCAGGTTCCGAGAGGGGATGTAGGGAGAGATAAGAGATGAGAGGTAGTGAGGCGCTGCCGAATAAATGCATTTATAGGTCAGTAGGAGAAGTTTGAATTGGATGCGGAACTGCACAGGGAGCCAGTGAAGCGACTTGAGAAGAGGAATAATGTGGGCATGGCGAGGCTGGCGGAAGATTATTCGAGCAGCGTGATTTTGTATAGATTGAAGGGGAAGGAGGTGGCTGATGGGGAGACCAGCAAGGAGTAGGTTGCAATAATCGAGGCGAGAAGAGATTAAGGAGTGGATAAGCGTTTTGGTGGTGTGTTCAGAGAGGAAGGGGCGGATTTTGCCAATGTTGTAGAGGAAGAAACGGCAGGTATTGGCTACATGCTGGATATGTGCGGAGAAGGAGAGAGAGGTGTCAAAGATAACCCCTAGGTTGTGGGCCGAGGGAACAGGAAGAATAGTAGCTCCATTCACATAGACTGAGAAAGGGGGAAGAGGAGGGGAGGAATTGGGGGGAAAGACAAGGAGTTCAGTCTTAGCCATGTTCAGTTTCAATCGGTGAAGAGACATCCAGGCGGCGATGTCAGAGAGGCAGGCAGAGATCTTGGACTGGGTTTCTGGAGAAATGATGTAGAAGGTGTAGAGAGGTAGATTTGGGAGTCATCGGCATAGAGATGGTACTGAAAGCCAAGGGAGGAGATAAGCGCGCCAAGGGCTTGGGTGTAGAGGGAGAAAAGGAGGGGACCCAAGACGGATCCCTGGGGTACACCTACGTGGAGCGGGGTAGGGGAGGAGGAGGAGCCGCCAGAGAATACACTGAATGAGCGATGGGAGAGGTAGGAGGAGAACCAGGACAGTACCAGGTCCTTGAAGCCAAGGGAGGAGAGAGTGGTGAGGAGAAGATTGTGGTCAACAGTGTCAAAGGCAGTGGAGAGGTCAAGAAGAATAAGGATAGAGTAGAGGCCCTTAGATTTAGCCAGGAATAGGTCATTCAAGACTCTTGCGAGCACAGTTTCAGTGGAATGTAAGGGACGGAAACCGGATTGTAGTGGGTCCAGGAGGACCTGGGAGGTGAGGAAGTCGAGGCAGCGGCAGTGGACTGCACGTTCTAGTAGTTTGGATATGAAGGGAAGTAGGGAGATGGGTCGATAGTTAGAAGGGTATGTGGGATTGAGTGAGGGTTTCTTAAGGAGAGGTGTGACAACAGCATGCTTGAAGTCAACAGGGACAGTTGCAGTAGAGAGTGAAAGGTTGAGAATGTTAGAGATGGTGGGTACAATAGTGGAGGAGATGGGGTGTAGGAGATGGGTGGGGATGGGGTCAGATGAACATGTGGTGGGTTTGGAGGAAGTAAGAAGGAGTGTTGTTTCTTCTTCAGAGATCGGAGGGAAGGAGGAGAGGGTGGCAGAGGAAGGACGGGTGGGGGGAGAATTGGGAAGGGGGGAGGTTGATGAGGGGGTGGGGAATTGGAGAGTAATCTTGTTGATTTTGTCATAGAAGTAGTCAGCTAGGGTTTGGGCAGAAAGGGAGGGCGGGACTGGGGGCGGGGGGACTTTAAGGAGAGAATTGAGGGTATTAAAGAGATGACGAGGATCATAGGCAAGGGAGTTGGTCAGGTGGCTGTAGTAGTCTTGTTTGGCAAGTGCTATAGCTGACTGGAAGGAGCCAAGCATGAATTTGAAGTGTAGAAGGTCCTCCGGGGAGCGGGATTTGGACCAAGCACACTCAGTGGAACGTGCACAGGTGCGAAGATAACAGGTTGTGGGCGAAAGCCATGGCTGGGGAGTAGATCGTTTGACTGGACGTGGGGTGGGTGGAGCAAGAGTGTCGAGAGCTGAGGAGAGTATAGCATTGTAGGAGGATAGTGCCTCATCGACAGACTTGGAGGATATAATGGAGGAGAGAGATGGAGAAATGGTAGAGGAGAGAGTCAGGGGATCAATATTATGGAGGTTCCTAAATAGGTCGGACGAGACAGGACGAGGTTGAGATGGTGGAAGCTGAAGAGTAAAGGTTAAAAAGTGATGGTCAGATGAGGTAAGGATTGAGTTGCGGAAGTTTGAGGGAGAGGAATTGGAGAAGAGTATTAGGTCAAGGCAGTGGCCGTGTATGTGGGTGGGGGCGATGGAGCAGAGTTGGAGGTCGTACGAGGAGATGAGGGCAAGGAATTTTGAGGCATGGGGGTCAGAGGGGTTGTCGACGTGAATGTTAAAGTCGTCGAGAATAAGAGTGGGGGAAGAGGGATCAAGAAAGCGGAAAGCCAGGAATCGAAGTCAGTGAGGAAGGTTGATTGGGATTTGTCAGGTGGGCGATAAATAACAGCAACACGGAGGGTAAGTGGTAGGAGGAGGCGAATGGAGTGGACTTCAAAGGAGAGGGGGGAGGGTGACTGAGGTAGCAGGAGAGGTTGGAATTGACAGGAAGGAGAAAGTAGGAGACCAACACCACCACTGCGACCAGTAGATCGAGGTGTATGGGAGAACTGGTATCCCCCATAGCAGAGAGAAGCAATGGATGCGGTGTCATCTGGGGGGGATCCAGGTCTCAGTCAGGGCGAGAAGGTGTAGGGCATTAGAGATGAAGAGATTGTGGGTAAAAGGAAGTTTGTTAGTAACTGAGCATGCATTCCATAGGGCACATGAGAACGGGAGGGCGGAGGGAGCAAGGAGAGGGATATGGATAAGGTTAGATAGGTTACGTGAGGATTTCTTATCAGAGTAACATGAGGCTTTATTCCTAGAGAAGTGCAGAGATTTACAGGGAGCAGGGTATGGGTGGATATGTCTGAATGTTTGTGCTCTCCGAGAGGGCCTTGAGAGAGGGGAAGTGAGGGGCGAGAGAGGGGTGATATTGCTGGTATCAGTTAGGTTATGTGAGGATTTCTTATTGGAGATAAGGTTGGGGTTGATATCTCTGTATGAGAGATTGGGGGATGAGTGAGAGAGGGTGGAGGGGGGAGGGGTGGGATGTGGATGAGATTAGATAAGGTATGTGAGGAACTCTTTTTAGTGTGAGAAAGAAAACGAGGGGGGTCAGGGTTGGGGTTGATGTTGCCTGATGAGAGAAGGAGAAGGAGTATTAGAGAGCGTGGAAAAGCAGAGACGGTATGGCGGAAGTGAGGGTGGGGTTGCCTTAGAGACAGAGGGGTTGGTTGAATGAGGGGCATGGTGTGCTGAAGCTCAAGAGCAGATGCTAGGTAAGGGGAAAGAATGGAGGGCGAGGTGAGGAAGATGGGAGGGGTAGGGAGAAGAGGAGGGGGGTGTTGGAAGGAGGGGAGATAGTTGGGGAGGATGAGAAAGAAAAGGAGAATGTGATGTGGGGCCATGGTAATGGGAAACAAGTTCTGTGCAAACACTGGGTAGCAGTTCTATGCAGGCAGTAGGTAGCAGTTCTAAGCAGGCAATGGGTAACAGTTCTATCTGGGTAGCAGTTCTATGCAAACACTGGGTAGCAGTTCTGTGCAAACACTGGGTAGCGGTTCTGTGCAAACACTGGGTAGTGGTTCTGTGCATAAGAACATAAGATATGCCATACTGGGTCAGACCAAGGTCCATCAAGCCCAGTATTCTGTTTCCAACAGTGGCCAATCTAGGTCATACGTACCTAGCAGTTTCCCCAAGGGACACAGGTTCCACAATGCTTGTATTGGTTCAAGCATTGATATCCTGGGTCCCTTCTTAATAATGGTTTATGGACCTTTCCTCCAGGAACTTGTCCAAACCTTTTTTAAACCCAGCTACACTAACAGCCTTTACTACATCCTCCGGTAACAAATTCCAGAGTTTGATTACACGTTGAGTGAAAAAATATTTTCTTTTATTAGTCTTAAATAGTTTACCCTGTAGCTTCATTGCATGTCCCCTAGTCTTTCTATATTCTGATAAGGTAAACAATCGATCTACGTTTACTCGTTCCACTCCGTTCATTAATTTATAGACTTCTATCATATCTCCCCTCAGCCGTCTCTTTTCCAGGTTAAAGAGCCCCAACCTTTTTAGCCTTTCTTCATAGGAGTAGCCTTCCATCCCCTTTACCATTTTGGTGGCTCTTCTCTGAACCTTTTCTAAAATTGCTATATCCTTTTTAAGATATGGCGACCAGAATTGCACACAATATTCAAGGTGCGGTCTCACCATGGAACGATATAGAGGCATTATAATATCTTTTGTTTTATTTTCCATTCCTTTCCTTATCATACCTAGCATTCTATTTGCTCTCTTGGCCGCCGCTGCACACTGGGCCGAGGGTTTTAACATGGTATCCACAAGGACGCCTAAATCTTTTTCTTGGGTGGTGGTTCCTAATGTGGAACCTTGCATCGTGTAACCATAGTTTGGGTTGTTCTTCCCTAGGTGCATAACCTTGCACTTCTCCACATTAAATTTCATCTGCCATTTTGATGCCCAGTCTTCCAATTTATCAAGATCCTCTTGCAATTTTCCACAATCCTCCTGGGTTTTAACAACTTTAAATAGTTTTGTGTCATCAGCAAATTTGATAACCTCACTCGTTATTCCACTTTCCAGGTCATTTATGAATATGTCAAAAAGCAGCGGACCCAGCACAGATCCCTGGGGTACACCACTATTCACCTTTCTCCATTGGGAAAATTGGCCATTTAGCCCTACCCTCTGCTTTCTATCTTTTAACCAGTTCCTGATCCACAGTAGTACACTGCCTCCTATCCCATGACTCTTTAGTTTTGCCAAAAGTCTCTCATGAGGGACCTTGTCAAAGGCTTTCTGAAAGTCCAGATACACAATATCAACCGACTCACCTTTGTCCACCTGTTTATTCACTCCTTCAAAAAAACATAACAGATTAGTAAGACAAGATCTTCCTTGTCTAAAGCCATGTTGGCTGTCTCCCATTAGGTCATGACTATCTATATGCTGAGTAATTTTATTCTTTATGATGGTTTCTACCATTTTTCCCGGTACTGATGTCAGGCTCACCGGTCTGTAGTTTCCCGGATCACCCCTCGAACCCTTTTTAAAAATTGGTGTTACATTGGCGATCCTCCAATCCTCAGGTATTAGAGATGATTTTAATGATAGTTCACAGATTACTGATAGCAGGTCTGCAATCTCAAATTTCAGTTCTTTCAACACCCTTGGATGTATACCATCCGGCCCAGGTGATTTGCTACTCTTCAGTTTATCTAATAGTTGTAGGACATCTTCCCGATGTATCGATATTTCCTTCAATTCTTCCACACCTTTAAATACCACTTCAGTCGTGGGTAACATCCCTACATCTTCCTCAGTAAAGACCGAAGCAAAGAATTCATTCAGTCTCTCCGCTATCGCCTTGTCGCCTCTTAGTGCTCCTTTAACCCCTTTATCATCTAATGGACCAACTGACTCTCTCACGGGTTTTTTGCTACGAATGTACTTGAAAAGGTCTTTATTTCGCGTTTTTGCTTCCGCAGCAAGCTTCTTCTCAAATTCTCTCTTTGCCTGCCTTATCAATGCCTTGCATTTGACTTGCCAGTGCTTGTGCTGTTTCCAGGTTTCATCATTTGGCTCTTTTTTTCCATTTCTTGAAAGATGCTTTTTTGGCAACAACAGCCTCTCTGACCTCAGCTTTAAACCATGCTGGCAATTTTTTGGACTTCCTTCCACTTTTCTTAAAGCGTGGAATACAGCTGGTTTGGGCTTCCAAGATAGTATTTTTCAACAACACCCAAGCTTGATGTACGTCTTTAACCTTTGCAACTGCTCCTTTTAGTTTTTTCTTAACTGTTTTCCTCATTCTATCATAGTCTCCCTTTCGAAAGTTAAAGGGTAGTACTGTGGATTTCCTTACTATCCCTCCTCCACTAATTAAATCAAAGGCGATCATGCTATGATCACTATTGCCAAGTGGCCCCAACACCCTTATCTCTTGCACTACATCTGGTGTTCCACTAAGGACTAGGTCTAATATTGCTTCCCCTCTGGTCGGTTCATGAACCAGCTGCTCCAAGAAGCAGTCATTTATTTCATCTAGGAACTTTATCTCCCTAGCATGTCCTGTTGTGACACTGACCCAGTCGATGCCGGGGTAATTGAAATCACCCATTATTATTACTGCACTGTAACTTTTGCTAGCTTCCTTGATTTCTTTGAGCATTTCATCATCCATTTGTTCATTCTGGCCAGGCGGACGATAGTACACCCCCACTGCCATCGCCTTCCCCTTTTTACATGGAATTTCAATCCATAGAGATTCTACAGCAAATTTTGTTTCTTGCAAAACTTTAATCCTTTCTGACTCAATGCCCTCTCTAACATAGAGCGCAACCCCTCCACCAATTTGATCAGCTCTATCATTTCGATATAGTTTGTACCCAGGTATCACAGTGTCCCACTGGTTGTCCTCCTTCCACCATGTCTCTGATATTCCAATCATATCTAACCTCTCGTTTAGTGCTATATATTCTAACTCTCCCATCTTGTTTTGTAGACTTCTAGCATTTGCATACAAGCATTTTAGAGACTGTATTTTATTCATATTAATTTGGCTATTGGTAGACATGGGTAATTTGGGATCTTTAAGTTCTGTCTGCTCCATACTCGAGGGCATTTGGGCTACTTTACTCTTTTTTGGAACCTCTCTGCTTTTTGTAGTATCCTTCAAGGATACATTCTTCCGAACCATGCGCTCTTGGGCGACTGTCGGCTTTCCCCTATTATCTAGTTTAAAAGCTGCTCTATCTCCTTTTTAAAGGTTAATGCCAGCAGCCTGGTTCCATCCCGGTTAAGGTGAAGCCCATCCCTTCGGAAGAGCCCCTCCTTTCCCCAGAATGTTCCCCAGTTCCTAACAAATCCGAACCCCTCATCTCTGCACCATTGTCTCATCCACGCATTGAGACTCCGGAGCTCTGCCTGCCTATTGGGTCCTGCGCGTGGAACGGGAAGCATTTCGGAGAACGCTACCCTGGAAGTTCTGGATTTCAACTTCCTACCTAAAAGCCTAAATTTAGCTTCCAGAACCTCCCTACCACATTTTCCTATGTCATTGGTACCAACATGTACCAAGACAGCAGACTCCTCCCCAGCACTATCTAAGACCTTATCTAGGTGGCGTGTGAGGTCCGCTACCTTCGCACCAGGCAGGCATGTTACCAGGCGATCCTCACATCCACCAGCCACCCAGCTATCTACATGCCTAATGATCGAATCACCAACTATAACTGCTGTCCTAACCCTTCCCGCATGGGCACTTGGCCCTGGAGAAACCTCCTCGGTGCGAGAGGGGTTTACATCACCTGGAGGACAGGTCCTAGTTACAGGATCACTTCCTGCCACACCAGGGTGATGCTCTCCTGTCACGTGACCTCTCTCCTCCATGGCAACAGGGATGCTGCCAGACTGGAGGTGGGACTTCAGGACTATATCCCTGTAGGTCTCGTCTATGTACCTCTCTGTCTGTCTTATGTTTTCCAAGTCTGCTACTCTAGCCTCTAGAGAACGGACTTGTTCCCTGAGAGCAGAGAGCTCCTTGCACCTAGTGCACACGTAAGACCTCTCACCAGCTGGGAGAAAATCATACATGTGACACTCAATGCAAAAGACTGGAAAGCCCACATCCCGCTGCTGGACTGCTGTCTGCATCTTAGTTTTAAGTTTGTGTTTAGATCTTTAAGTTCTATATGTACTAAAGGATGCAATGGATATTTATACCACTAAAACTGTACCTAAGAAGTTTAATATACCTTGTTCACCTGAAGCTTAATTAATCTCAGGTCCTTGGTGTATGACTGATTTGGGTAATGAGCTTCACCTGAGAGCACCTCCTGTCTTTTAAGTTGTGCAAGTACCTATAAAGCTGTGAAATTCCCAGGGGAGGGTGGGTGTGGGGAGGGAGGGAGGGATATAACACTTATTAAAAAAGGGCTGCTACACAGTACCTTGTCCTGTGCTGCTGAGGAAAACTATATTCTGATTTGATTTAAATTATAGCTCTTTGCTGCTACTAGGCTCTAACCTATTATGAAATTTAAACTACAAGCTCTCTGCTGGATTCTAAATTTAACCAGAAAGCTCTCTTCTGTGTTTTAATTTGAAACTAAAAGTACTTTGCTGATGCTAGGCCCTGAGTGACTATGAAATTTAAACTACAGCTGTCTACTGGGTATGAAAGGTAACCAGAAAGTTCTCTTCTGTGTTTTTAAATTGAATCTTAAACTGTTGCTACTAGGCCCTGACTGATTTAACAAAAAAAATAGTGGGTTCACAGATTAATTAGCTTTAAAAGAAAAACAATTCCTTTCAGAAAAATTCCCAGAAGTATATACTCACAATTTCAGATTTCTCTCCAGAAGTAACAGCCCCCCTTTCCAGTCCGTCAAGACAGGCAGTGGGTAACAGTTCTGTGCAGGTGGTGGGTAGCAGTTCAATGCAAACAATGGGTAACAGCTCTATGCAGGCAGTGGGTAGCAGTACTATGCAGACAATGGGTAGCACGATCTAGGCAGGTAGTGGAAGGGAAGATCAATGCCAGCAGTGGGCAGCAAGTCAAGGAAAGTTACTGGTGTTGGTGAGATGGTTGGGTTCAGGAGGCGCAGTGTGGAGGAGAGATCGTGCCTACTCGGTTCCAGGGCCGGTTCCAGGCAGCTACGGTGATTAGGAGGAGCAGGGTTCACGGCTCACACCAGAGTGCTCCCAGGCCCGTGCCCGCACCTAAGGGCCACGCCAAAGAGCCCTCTGGTGAGGCCCTCAGGCACGGGCCCGCCAGGCGCGGGCAGGCCTGGTGGAGCACGCCGCTTTTAAAGGGCCACTTGCCCTTTGATCTCCGTTGGCGGTGTGTGAGATGGAGCTCCCGATGGAGCACGCCGCTTTTAAAGAGCCGCTTGCCCTTTGATCTCCGTTGGTGGTGTGTGAGAGGGAGCTCCTGATGAAGCACGCCGCTTTTAAAGGGACGTTTGCCCTTTGATCTCCATTGGCGGTGTGTGAGGGAAGTTTCTGAAGGTGGATCACTAATAATAACAGGCAATAAATAATACAGAACAATGGGACAGATGACCTCAGTTACTCACATGTCCAAGTCCGACACTGTCCTTGGCCCATGAAGAATGCAGTGGGGCTTGCTGTTCTGCTCCCTGGTGTCTCTGAGAAAGCTTCTCAGAGCAGTCTTTGCCGCCTCTTCTCATGAAGGGCGACAAAAGAACCCACTTCCTACTAATCTGAATACAATAACAGAGCCGGGCCTCACTGTGTGCCATGGCTCCCATTTCACCTTGCCTGGGCTTGCTTCCCTTTTTCTTTAATGATGCCTAACTTGTGACTGCTATGAACTTGAAAAAGAAGAAAGCAGCATGGGGCTTTGCAGTCCTTGCACACGCTGCATGTCTGAAGGGTCCCCGCATCCTCTGATGCAACTTCCTGTTCCTGAGTGGTGGGGATGCATCAAACATGCTGCATTCACATGGGTTCCAAAGCCCCACAACTGCTTTTTGTTCTTTCTCTTTGCTGTCCATTGCTTGCCACAATTCATTCTACAACTGAGCCCAGCCTGACTCACTGTGCCAACTGTTCTGGCCTCCCGTGATTGCTGCTCTTTGCGAGCACACAGTTTGCACAGTGGGTTGTGCCGGCCCTGCCAGAGGCATTCCAGGGCAGCACTGATCACTAATTGGGCTGTGGTAATCTGGGCCGTACCAATCGTGAAATGCGCCCTGTGCGACTTGCACATCGGGTGTGCACCCCCCCCCCGCACCTCCATCTAGCTACTTTGTGGGGGGGGGGGGGGGGGAGAAGAGGCGCATACCCGATGTGCAAGTTGCCGGCATGCTAAGCAGGTCTGATCCCTTCCAGAGGGACCAGACCTGCTTTGCGTGCTGCGAGAAGGCTTAAGGGGCGCATTGCCTGCCACCGACACTTTTTCTTCTCTCAGCGGCGGCAGGCAACGGCAGACAGCTGAAATGTTCCCTTTAAGCCTGTGTACCCTGTGTGGCCACACCGCTCGCACAGGGCTAGGCATGGTCCTGGTGGTAATATTGAGCTGCTGCCCAGTTAGCAATATGCGGCCAAAGTTAGATACAGGAAACCCTGGCCTAACCTTTGCTGCAGAAGCTAACTGGGCAGTGGCTTAATATTGCTGCTGCCTGATTAGCCTTGTGGCAATCCCGAAAACCCAGATATTCAATGCCAGAACCCGAATAAGACCCCGGCATTGAATATCCAGGTTTAGGTCAGTGTCTGCGGCTAGCCGCTTTAGCAGCACTGAATATCGGCATTTACACCCCCTGTCCTCACCTGTAATGTACATACAATCCCTGCAGGATTTATGCTAGTATTTTAGAGGGATAAATAGACACCTTCAAACTCACCCTAGATGCCCTGCTATAAAATTACTCTCATAGTGCCTGGGCAGAATTAGGGCAAAGCTTGAGTGATAATGTCCAACTGTATGGACGGAAGTGATATTCAGCTGCTATCTGTAGAAATAAACAGTTGAAAAGCAGTCCTTATGTCGCCCGCTTAGCCATATTGATAGGGCCTGAATATCACCACTGTCTGTATAGTTGCTGACAGTCTGTGCATTACATGTATATTCAGTGGTGTGGGCTATACATTTAGCAGTACTGAATATACATAGGGGGAAATATTCATAAGAACATAAGAACATAAGATATGCCATACTGGATCAGACCAAGGTCCATCAAGCCCAGTATCCTGTTTCCAACAGTGGCCAATCTAGGTCATACGTACCTAGCAGTTTCCCCAAAAGACACAGGTTCTGCAGTGCTTGTACTAGGTCAAGCATTGATATCCTGGGTCCCTTCTTAATAATGGTTTATGGACCTTTCCTCCAGGAACTTGTCCAAACCTTTTTTAAACCCAGCTACACTAACAGCCTTTACTATATCCTCTGGTAATAAATTCCAGAGTTTGATTACACGTTAAGTGAAAAAATATTTTCTTTTATTAGTCTTAAATAGTTTACCCTGTAGCTTCATTGCATGTCCCCTAGTCTTTCTATATTCTGATAACGTAAACAGTTGATCTACGTTTACCCGTTCCACTCCGTTCATTAATTTATAGACTTCTATCATATCTCCCCTCAGCCGTCTCTTTTCCAGGTTAAAGAGCCCCAACCTTTTTAGCCTTTCCTCATAGGAGTATCCTTCCATCCCCTTTACCATTTTGTTGGCTCTTCTCTGAACCTTTTCTAATAACGCTATATCCTTTTTAAGATACGGCGACCAGAACTGCACACAATATTCAAGGTGCGGTCTCACCATGGAACGGTATAGAGGCATTATAATATCTTTTGTTTTATTTTCCATTCCTTTCCTTATGATACCTAGCATTCTATTTGCTCTCTTGGCTGCTGCTGCACACTGGGCCGAGGGTTTTAACATGTTATCCACAATGACGCCTAAATCTTTCTCCTGGGTGGTGGTTCCTAATGTGGAACCTTGCATCGTGTAACCATAGTTTGGGTTGTTCTTCCCTAGGTACATAACTTTGCACTTGTCCACATTAAATTTCATCTGCCATTTTGATGCCCAGTCTTCCAATTTATCAAGATCCTCTTGCAATTTTCCACAATCCTCTTGGGTTTTAACAACTTTAAATAGTTTTGTGTCATCTGCAAATTTGATAACCTCCCTCGTTATTCCACTTTCCAGGTCATTTATGAATATGTCAAAAAGCAGCGGACCCAGCACAGATCCCTGGGGTACACCACTATTCACCTTTCTCCATTGGGAAAATTGGCCATTTAGCCCAACCCTCTGCTTTCTATCTTTTAACCACTTCCTGATCCACAGTAGCACACTGCCTCCTATCCCATGACTCTTTAGTTTTGCCAAAAGTCTCTGATGAGGGACCTTGTCAAAGGCTTTCTGAAAGTCCAGATATACTATATCAACCGACTCACCTTTGTCCACCTGTTTATTCACACTTTCAAAAAAACATAACAGATTAGTAAGACAAGATCTTCCTTGTCTAAAGCCATGTTGGCTGTCTCCCATTAGGCCATGACTATCTACATGCTGAGTAATTTTATTCTTTATGATGGTTTCTACCATTTTTCCCGGTACTGACGTGAGACTCACCGGTCTGTAGTTTCCCGGATCACCCCTCGAACCCTTTTTAAAAATTGGTGTTACATCAGCGATCCGCCAATCTTCAGGTATTAGAGATGATTTTAATGATAGTTCACAGATTACTAATAGCAGGTCTGCAATCTCATATTTCAGTTCTTTCAACACCCTTGGATGTATAACATCCGGCCCAGGTGATTTGCTACTCTTCAGTTTATCTAATAGTTGTAATACATCTTCCCGATGTATCAATATTTCCTTCAATTCTTCCACTCCTTTTTTTTTTAAACTTTATTTAAGTCCACCATACAATCCAAACAACACATCAACAAACGGCACCACGGGGAGGGTTTACTCTTCTCCCCCCCGGTAGCCAACAGAAAGATAACACAGTAGGTGGTCATTTTACATTATATCCCCATCCCCCTTCTCCCACCCCTCTCCCCTCACCCACCAACCCACCCTCACTCCATTACCAGCGTTGTACACCAAATATCGTACGGGACAATAAAGCAGCTCCCTCCAACCCATTCCTCAAATCCATATAATCAACTCCCCCCTTGGAGAGTGGCGTTACGGCTGTGGGGCCCCAACTGCTGAATATATGGCTCCCAGATTGACAGAAAAACTGTCCAACGCTTGGCACTGCCCCGCGCCAACCAACGCTCTGTCAACATTAATTGATGAAAGCTATTCCGCCATTCACTAAAAGTGGGCAGTTGGCCTTCCCTCCATAATCTAAGAATCGGCCCTTTACCCACCAGACAGGCCTTCCGCACAAGCAAACTCTCACCAGCTTTCACTGGTCCAGGGGTCGGCAACTGGTCAAGTGTGACAAAGAGGCCTGTCCAACGAATCCTACGCTGAAGCAGTGTGCAGAGGAAGCTGCATATCCATGCCCAATACTTCCGTATTCCCCGACAGCCCCACCACATATGTAGGAGAGTTGCCGAGGGTTCCGAACAGCGCGGGCAGGAGCCATCCGTGTCCAGACAACTACGCAGTGCTCGCCTCGGCGAGAAATGGGCCCTAGTCACGCATTTAAATTGGATCTCATGCCAGTGCATTCCTTGTACCAATCGTCTGATCCGTTTCAATGCCATCAGTACCGATCCCGGCTGTACGGCTTCTCCCAATTCAGTCGCCCAAGCTCTTTCAACTCCACTATAATCAGGGAGGGGGCGGTAAGGCTCCAAACTACGTTTCAAACCAGAGATTGACGGCGTGCGCTCCTCTCCCAGCTGGAAAAACTCTAAAATACAGGCTGAGCGCTCTGCCTGCAGCGCAGTGCGCGGCAGGGCGGCCACATAGTGGGAGAGTTGTATATAGGCAAAACAATGCGTGTCGGGTAGCTCATACTCCCGACTGAGCGTTCGAAATGATTTACAGCTTCCCGCTTGGTCTACTACGTGCCCTACCATCCGGATGCCACGTGTCCACCAGTCCCGAAATACCGCAGTCTCGGACCCTGGAGTAAAGTGGGCATTGCCCTGCAGTGGCAACCAACAAGACACCTTCCACGGTTCCTGCCAATATGTTAAGTTGTTGCCATGTGCGTCTGACAGAGTCCACCAATGGACTCTGCCGACTAGAATCTATGAGGGCTTTATGAGTGCCGTGCAAAGTCCCCAGGAGAGTCGCAGGAGCCACCAGACACTCCTCTAAGGACCTAGGCGTGTATATTTCTGTCCCCCCCAGCCAATCTCCCAGGTGTCTAGCTTGACAGGCCAATGCGTAGGACTTCAAGTCTGGTAGGCCCATACCTCCCTCTCGCCATTTCCCAAGCAGCCGATGCCACGGGACCCGTGCTCGCTGCCCCCGCCAAAGAAAGCGCTTAATCAGAGCCTCTATTCTATTCAGGTCACGTCGAAGCAACCAGACTGGCAGGGTCTGCAGCCAATACAAGATTCTGGGTAAAACGATCATCTGTACTGCTGCTATCCTCCCTGCCAGAGACAGCGGGAGGGGTCCCCATGCACTTAGCTGCACTGCCAAATGCCGCAGTATCCGGTCTAGGTTACGCCGGTATAACTCCTGGGGGTTTCCAGTCAATGTTATGCCCAAATAGATGAATTCTTTATCTGCCCACCGTAAAGGGAAGGGTCCCCTCCAGGAACCGTGGACCCGCCCCAAAACATCCACTACTTCAGACTTCTCTTTATTAATACGCAAGCCGGCAAATGCTCCGAACCGCCGGAATTCGTCCAATAGCGGTTGTAGGGATGTGGCCGGTGTCGTCAAATGGACTAACAAGTCGTCAGCAAAAGCCGATATAAGGAAAGTTTGCGACCGCAGCCGCACTCCCTGTATTCTCCCCGAATTGACGATGGTACGAATCAGCGGGTCCAAGGAGAGCACAAAGAGCAAGGGCGAAAGAGGACAGCCCTGTCTTGTACCCCTCCCCAACGTGAGGTCATCGGAGAGGAAGCCATTGCACAATATGCCTGCTGTCGGCGAAACGTACAAACTTTGCACCATTTTACAAAAACCCTCCCCCATGCCGTAGCGCGGCAGCAGCCTCCAAAGATAGTGCCAGTCTACCCTATCAAAGGCCTTCTCCGCATCGAAGCTTATCAATAGCGACGGAGTATTGTGGGCATGCACCCACTCCAAAGAGGCCAGAATCTTCCGAAGGTTGCGTACAGCGTGGCGGCCTTTCACAAAGCCCACTTGTGCCTCATGAATTAAGTAATCCAATACCCCTGCTAGGCGGTCAGCTAGAACTTTCGCCAAAAGTTTAAGATCAAAGTTCAATAGGGAGATAGGTCGATATGAAGCTGCCTGCAGCGGGTCTTTACCTGGCTTCGGGATCAGGGTGATATATGCGTGGTTGCGCCCCCAGCGGAATGCCCCCTGCTCCGTTCTGGTGACAAAGACCTCTCGTAGCAGAGGACTCACCCCGTCCCCTAGGATCTTATAAATCTCGGCCCCGAATCCATCGGGCCCCGGCGTTTTATAACACTGGGCCGCAGATATTGCGGATTGTATTTCTTGTATAGTAATAGGGAGATCTAGAGCATCCCGCTGGGCTGACGTAAGTTGAGGCAACTCCAAGACCTCAAGATAGTCCTGCAGCCCCTCAGGGGGACCAGCCGTGGTACTGTATAAGTTTTGAAAAAAAGTACGAAAAATCTCTGCGATTTCCTTGTTTCCCTTATGCACCCGTCCCGGGCCTGCATTCAGTGCCGCTATGTGAGCAGGACCCCGTCGGGCCCGCAGACAGCGCGCCAGCAACTTGCCAGGTTTGTCACCATAGCAGTGCAAACGAAACCGATAATACAGAACCGATTTCTTTGCTCGCTGATGTAGTAGCTCATTAAGCTCAGTCTGGGTTTCCCAGAACAACTTTTTATTGGGCATTGTTGGCGTGTGAGCACATCTCCGCCGTAGTGTGGTGACCCGACGTTCAAGTAGTACAATACGTTCTGCCATCAGCCGGCGTCTTCTCGCGGCGTACCCTATGATGTTCCCTCGAAGAACCACCTTTGCCGTTTCCCAGACTAATTCGGGGTCGTCCATATGGACCCGGTGGTGGCCAAGGAAGTCCTCCCATCTCTGGCGTATAAACTGGCGAAATTGCTCATCCGAATAAAGCTCTAGAGGAAATCTCCACAAGCGTGACTGATTCATGTCTCGCCCCCAATGTAAATCCAGCCACACCATTGCATGGTCTGAGATTTCGGAGGGACCAATCTGTGCATCCTCAGTGTGTGTAAACAAAGTCCCCGAGATCATTACGTAATCGATTCGGGCGCTAGTACCATGTGCTCGAGATTGATGGGTATAGTCTCTTTCGGAGGGGTGCAGTACCCGCCAAGGATCAATTATACCTAGTCTTCGGCAGAACCGCAACAGTAGCTGGGAGGGCCCTACCCTCTCCCGGCCACCTCCTCTCCTAGAAGTATCCAGGTCCACATCCAGGACTCCATTAAAGTCCCCACCCAAGATCACCGGGCACTCTGGAAGCTGTTCCACTCTTGATGCCAGACCATTATAAAACCCTGGGTCAGCCACGTTTGGCCCATAAAGATTTCCCAGGATCACCGGTTTTCCATCTAATTGACCATAGAGCAACAGGGATCGACCAATATTATCAGCCAGGACCGTCTCCTCCACGAAACGTATGCGTTTATGGATTAGAATCGCTACACCTCCCTTATGCCCCTGGGCGGGGGATCCCCACACTTGGCCCACCCAACTCCGGCAGAGCTTGCTATGCTCGACAGCCGTCTGGTGGGTTTCTTGGAGAAAAGCAATGTCACATTTATGTCGAGCCAGTGCTTGCAATACCTTATGCCTCTTAATAGGGTTTTCCAGCCCACAGACATTCCAAGTGATTATTTTCAAAGCACCAGGGCAGTGCCAAGATGCCACCCCAAGATCATTACTGAATACTCCAGAGGGACACCCCCAGCCTGGTACCCCCCCCTGTCTTCTAGGAGGCAATTATCCCAGCCATTTAAATTCAATGGAGTGTACCCCCTCCCCTCCCCCTGCCCCTCCCTCCTCCTTTTCCTTCCCATCCCTCCCCTCCCCTCCCCCCCATCACCCCTCTTCTCCAAACTCTCCCGTCCAGCCATAGCCGGATCTACTTCCTACGGCAGACGGGTTCACCCCTCCGATATTCCCCCCTCCCTAGCAATTAATTTAAAGTGAAGAAAAGAAAAAAGGAAGGCACAAAATCTCCGTTACAAACCTCTACAGTATGTCTCCCCCAGTGGGCGCTAGCGCCCGCCACTCAGCTATTCTTGAATTATCTCTCCCCACGACCACCCAAATTACCTCCCATCTCCTCTGTCCTCCTCCCTTATCAAAGACAATAACCCCTGCATTCCCCCAAATTAATCGCCGCCTACCCCCCCTGCTCTGCGTCCGAGCCTCACCTGTAATAGGATAAAGAAGGGGAGGGAAGGGAGAGATTCAAGCAGGAATACAGGGGCAGAAACAGGGCAAGGAGGGAGATAGTCAGGGAACCAGCAGAGCAGCAACAATTAAAACAAAATAACAAATGTAACATAGTAACAAGGATACAATGTCCCCCTTGGCATTATAGATGTTACCAATTCCATGAGACGTTGTATCTCAGCCTCATACTCCACAGGAAGGCAAAACCAAGAGTTCTCCTATGACAGTAGATACTGCTGAGAGTCTGTCAGGAAGTGCTCGACCCCGGGGGGCTCCCGGTCACCATACTGCCCACGGGGAGATGCACCCCACTTCCAATAGGTCAGTTAGCGATTAAGGGGCCAATTGAGCAGGCAGGGAGTCCAGAAAAGTAGTCGCCTCTTCCAGGGTCGCTAGTGTGCGAGTGTGGCCTTGATGGTCGATCCGCAGTCGAGCCGGGTACAGAAGTGAGAAACGAATGCCGCGGTTATACAACTGGGAACAAACTCCCGAAAAAGCCCTGCGTTGCTGGCTTACGATCACCGAATAGTCCTGGAATACTAAGATCGGCTCGGTGCCTTGTTGATGTCTCCGTCGGCTCCTTGCCGCTCTCAGCACCTCCTCTTTCTGTCTGTAATCGAGAAAGCGGGCGATCACTGCCCGTGGATTCCGGGCCTGCTCTCTTCTTTGGCCCAGCCGATGTACCCGCTCTATTTTGACAGATTCATCTCTCAGGTTTGGCAGGAGGTTCCCAATCCAAGTTTGTAGATATTCAAGTAGGACACTGTCAGCGACACTTTCAGGAATGCCGACAAATCGCAAGTTTTTCCGCCGACCTCGGTTCTCCAGTTCATCGAGTTTGTCCCCTTGTTGTTTCACCAAAGTCTCTAGGGCGGCCACTTTGGCCACTACTGATTGTTGCGTGTCTTCCACATCAGACACCCTTGTCTCCACTTGCTCCATCCTCTCCTCCACTGCCGTGAAACGTTGTCCAAGCGTTTGAATCTGCTCCACCAGGTCTTGGAAACGTGTGCTGAGCGCCTGCACCACTGCGGCGCTGACCTCGGCCACTAAATCTGGCGTGCTACCAGGTTTCGGGCTGGGTGGTGAGCCGTCCGCCATTTTCCCCTCCGCAGTTCGGGGTCTCTCTTTTCTAGGTGCTTTAGATGCCATCAGGTTAGCAGTGTTACGTATACCACGTCCCACTCCCGGCACTATTCTAGTGGGATAGTGGAAGTAAAATTGTGCAGTTGAAAATCCCCACTGCGGGGGTTGGAAGCCACTGTGTAGGGGTTTTATCTGCACAGGCCAGGCAGGAACAACCGCGGGGCTACACCCCGAAAGCCACTTGATAGAGGGGGCGATCAGAGAGATATCCAACCACAGCTTGGCGCTCCTTTTCTTTTTTCCCTCTTTTCTTTTTATTTTTGTTATTTATTTATTTATTATTTTTTTTTATTTTTTTGTCTTCTTCTCTTCCCCTCTTTTTGTACCTCAGTGTCCGCTGTTGTCAGGCAGGAAAGGCTGCAGCTCCCCCCATCTTCCAAGGCCCTTCAACAGTTGTGGAAAGCGCTGTTGCCTCGATGGGAAGGGTGTCCAGTCCCTCCCACTGTCACCAGCGGCTGTTCTCCCCCCAGCGAACAAAGGGAGGCACAGGCCCCGGCTCCACCGGAGAAGCAGCACCGCTCTATAGAGCCAGCCGCAGCCGATCAGACAGACGCCGATCTCCTTGTTTCGGAGGGTTCAGCCCTCCGTGACTGCAACACTGCTAGCAATAGCAGGAAGGTATTCGGGTGCACCGCTTCCCGCTCTTCGTTAAAGGAAGCTGCTCGCTGAATTCAGGCGAAGAGGCCGCTCTTCCCCTCCCGCCGGGGTCACACCACCACGTGCAAGCAGCACGGATCCCGACAGTGGCCGCACCTCCCGATCGTGCCCCCGACTTACTTGAGGGCCAGCCAACGATCCCCTCTGTCGGGTAGAAGCCGCCGCAGAGTTCCTTAGGTCCTCGGGCACCGTGTCCCAGCGAAGGGGAAGTCAACAGTGGCGGTGGGGGAATTGTGCGATGGGCCTCTGCACCCTCTCAGCTTCGTTGAGGAACTCCCCCCAGCCGTGCAAGGACAGCCGCGAGCCGGTTCAGCGCCGGAGGATCAAGGCCCCAACAGGGGCGAGTTAATGCAGGTGGGATCCAGGAGGTTTTAAAGCTGATTTGTAGCAGGAATGTGGGGCGATTACCCGGAGCTGATCGTGAGTCGTCCGATCAGCTCATTGCCCAAACCGGAAGTCTCCTTCCACTCCTTTAAATACCACTTCAGTCATGGGTAACATCCTTACATCTTCCTCAGTAAAGACCGAAACAAAGAATTCATTCAGTCTCTCCGCTATCGCCTTGTCGCCTCTTAGTGCCCCTTTAACTCCTCTATCATCTAATGGTCCAACTGACTCTCTCACAGGTTTTTTGCTACGAATGTACGTGAAAAAATCTTTATTTCGCGTTTTTGCTTCCGCAGCAAGCTTCTTCTCAAATTCTCTCTTTGCCTTCTTTATCAATGCCTTGCATTTGACCTGCCAGTGCTTGTGCTGTTTCCAGGTTTCATCGTTTGGCTCTTTTTTCCATTCCCTGAAAGATGCTTTCTTGGCAACAACAGCCTCTCTGACCTCACCTTTAAACCATGCTGGCAGTTTTTTGGACTTCCTTCCACTTTTCTTAAAGCGTGGAATACAGCTGGTCTGGGCTTCCAAGATAGTATTTTTCAACAATACCCAAGCTTGATGTAAGTCTTTAACCTTTGCAACTGCTCCTTTTAGTTTTTTCTTAACTATTTTCCGCATTTTATCATAGTCTCCCTTTCGAAAGTTAAAAGGTAGTACTGTGGATTTCATTACTATCCCTCCTCCACTAATTAAATCAAAGGCGATCATGCTATGATCACTATTGCCAAGTGGCCCCAACACCCTTATCTCTTGCACTAGATCTGGTGTTCCACTAAGGACTAGGTCTAATATGGCTTCCCCTCTCGTCGGTTCATGGACCAGCTGCTCCAAGAAGCAGTCATTTATGTCATCTAGGAACTTTATCTCCCTAGCATGTACTGCCGTGACACTGACCCAGTCAATACCGGGGTAATTGAAATTGCCCATTATTACTGTTCTGTAACTTTTGTTAGCTTCCCTGATTTCTTTGAGCATTCTTTCATCCATTTGTTCATTCTGGCCAGGCGCTCAAGTCCCTAACCAGGATCTTTGCATCAGAGACAGAAGAATGCTCAAAGGCCTGGCACCAAGCTGAGTTTTCATTTGATGATGCCTTGGGTGGAGTTGAGAGGTAGGGTTGCAGCAGCAGCAGGGGGAAAGGAAGAGAGATGATGGGTATGGTGGGAGGTAAGGGAATTGGCAAGGAGAGATGCTGGACATAGTGGGGTGCTAGGGAAGGGAAGATGTTGGACACCTATTGAGGTAAGGAAGTAGGGAAAGGAAATACAGATGTGGTACATCTCTGGGGGGAAGGGGGGTAGGAATGGAATGAGAGATGTTGACACCTGGGGAAAAGAGAGGGGAGATGCTGCACACACAGGGGTGCTGGCATTTTGATAGGCAAGAGGAGCTGCTGAACAAGGAGGGGGGAGGCACATGGTTGAAGTTTCATCTAGGGTGTCAGATACCCTTGGGTCAGCCCTGGATAAATGTTTGAATTCCTTGTTAAAGTTACCCAGACAAGTTATCCAGCTAACATCTTATAAACACTGGGGGATATTCAAAGAGGTTTAGCGAATTAACAGACCTGCTAACCGGCTAAATTGTGTTCAGTGGGATATTCCAGGCCTCTGTCTGGATGAATTTTGGAAAGTTTGCAAGGATTTGTGTGAACCTGAGTGAGTATGAGAGGGGTGAATGAAATAAAGTGATTTAAAGGTTTCAAATGGAGAATCTCAGGTCCAAAGCCTCTCCCACTGGATACAAATCCGGGATTCTTGTCCAGCTGGAAAAGCTCTACCTGCTGTTGAGGTGTCTGACTGGTAGACAGTCTCCAGGGCTCTGACAAAACCTTTTTTACAGAAAAAGACCAAAAGACTAAGATGATGGTTAAGGGAGAGGGGACAACAGTCACATATGAGTGCACCAACAGATATATCCGAATAAGCAGGAATGAAAATATGAGTGTAAACGATAGGAGTATCTGCCTTTTCCAGTAGTCTTAACAGAAGAAGGAACTACTTGATTTGCACCAAATGAAGTTAATCTTTCAAAGCCCAAAGCAATGTGGATTTCTGGCATTCTTTCCCTGAAATTGGCAAGAAGTGTATTCCCATGCACATTACAATCCTGGGCTGCAAAATAGACTTTTCTCTTACATTTCAGACTCATGTTATTTCTATTATTAAATCGCCTTACTTCTTTATTTGCTTTACTTTGGCCTTTCCCTATCTACTTCAAATCATTTACAGTTATTGCAAAATTCTGCTGCTAGGCTATTAACTGATACTATAAAATTTGATTGTATTATGCCCATATTATATTGTATAATGTTGTTAAATACCCTCATGTTAAATGTAACCCTCCGATTGTGATGTCACCACTTTGATTGTAGGATAAGGTGGTATACAAATCGGTCTAAATAAATAAATAAATAAATATTCAACAGCACTAAAGCCAGTCAGAAGAGATATTCAGCCACTAATTGGCTAACCTAAACCGTCTAAAGTTAGGCAGAAAAAAGACTGTGCTGACTTTAGCCGGTTTACCTATCCAGCCAGCAGCTGAATATTGCCACTGACCGGTTAGCTAAAACACTAACTGGGCAACCCAGATATTCAATGCCGGTGGCCGGATATGGCCACGGCATTGAATATTCAGGCATAATATAAAGCGGCGACAGTCAGATGCTTTAACAGTGTTGGCCAGCTCTGTTGAATATACCCCCATTATATATGTTTTATTGTAATCCATTTTGTACAATTGGTTAGATTGAAAAGGTGGACTATACCATTTTAAATTAAATTAATTAGATATGCGCTTCTGGGTGTAGTTGTTAAGTGCCATTGAGTCAATGTTGACTCCTGGCAACCCTGTGGATAGTATCCATGTTGTGACTATGTCCTGGGATTTCTTGGAAAGGTGCAATTGGAAGTAGATTGACAGGCCTTTCTTCTGCACAGTAAGTCTTTAGCACCAGGTATTCCAAGGTGGTCTCCCATCCAGTTCCTAACCAAGCTCAGTCCTGCTTAGAGGCCCTGGTGAATATTGGCTTCAAATGCTTTCTTTTCTATAGGGAACATCTAAAATGAATCTGTTATTTTCCTGCCACTTCCCTGTTCTACTTTGATGGTCTCTAAACCATGCTTGGCTCTATTTCAGGCAGCGCACCTGCTGTGCTAAAGGACATTGTGTGTGATTTGATTCCTTTAAATAATGTCAGATGCAGCAGAGCTGGAGCCGACATTGTTTCATGGCAATCAGAAACCTACTTATTATCACGGAAAGGAGAGAGAAGAATATTTTACAGTATCCCAGAGCAGGAAGTTGCAGCCACATATTCCCAAGCTTTGTCTTTTCCATCTCAGTTACTGCACCTGAATAGTTAGCGTTACTAATGTTCTCCCTCTCCTGGTGTTTGACATGAATGCCTGCCTTCCCCATCTCTTGACTTGTGGCTATCTCCAGCTGGAAAATAGGGGTGCTCAGATTAAAACTGTAGGGGTTTTATTTCAATTTTGAAATTCTGTTTTGTTCACTATTGTTTTGGACAAGTGTGCACTATTTCATTCTATCATGCACTAGCAAGAAATTTTCACATTATTTCAGGTTAGCATGCTTTATTTAGTATCTGCTAATCAAGAAAAGCATGTGCTAAAATGAAACTGAAGAAAATGAAAAATGCACATCCCAATTTAAAAGTATCATGAGAGTTTAAAAACAAATCCCCTTTCTGTACTCTTACAATGCCTTGTAAAAGTCCTCACACTCTAGTACATGTTCACATTCTGCTGCCTATATAATGCAACTGAAAATGCATTACAGTGGGAGTTTGTTTCAATGATCTACATAAGACGCTACACTTTAGCATAAAAGAACAATTGCAGAAATATTCAAAAAGTAATTGCATCAGTTTTGACACCCCTTCACTCAATACAATTTACAGTTACATTTAATTAAAGGGTTGCTATACCACCTTTTGCCTGGGTGCCAGGGCTGTTTATAGTTTAGAATAAAATATTAAAATGAAACCAAAAAAAGATAGAAGAAATAAAAATAGAGCATGTAGAAGAAAGTCATGAGGCTGGATAATGAGAAGAAAATGAGAAGAAGAATGTTAGCGGGCACAGCTCAGTTCCAAGAGTTCCGAGGTGCTAGTAGGCCCCAAAGGTCAAATGAAAGAAATCGGTTCTGTGGTTTTTTTGAACTTTTCAGTGAGGACTCTATTCTTATGTGTAAGGGGAGAGAGTTCGAGAGAGCTGGGCTTAGGAAGAAAAAAGCATCTCATTGGGATGATTCATGACATGATAGGTTGTTAGGGGGAATTACCAGATGATTAGTACTCTGTGAACAAAGAGTTCTGGAAGCCTCTTTTGCAGCAACAACGGCCATGAGTCATTTAGGATAAGTATCTACCAACTTTGCACAGTGAAATGATGCAGTTTTTGTCTATTCTTCTTGGCAGAAGGGCCTAGGTTGACTGGGGATCATCTGTGGACTGCAGTCTTCTAGACTTGCCACCCATTTCCTAGTAGATTCAGGTCTGGACTTGAGGATGTTCCCTTTCTTCTTGCTCAGCCACTCCTTGTTGCTTCTGTTTTGTGCTTGGGATTATTGTCCTGCTGAAACGAGAATCTTCTCCCCAATCTCAGGTCTATGACAGACTAGAACAAGTTTTCCTCCAGGATCTGCCTGGGCTTTGCACTATTCACCTTTGCCTTGGTCTTCATAAGTCTCACTGTCCCTGCTGCTGAAAATCATCCCTACAACACAATGCTGCCACCAGATGCTTTCTGGTAGGGATGGAATTAGGAGAGTGATATGCGGTTTGTTTTACTCTATGGGGGTCATTCTGAACCACAAACAAGCCTCCTGTACATGCAGGATCGACATGTATCCCGTGAAAATGTCCAAAACTGTATTCTGAACCTCCGCGGCCCTGCACGTAGGCGGCACTTAAACGGGGATCGCAGAACAGGGCGGGAAGGAGTGGAATGGGGGTGTGGCCAGCCATGGAGACGTATAAAGCTCATTCCGGTCACACCTGCATGTTATACCTGCAAAAATATGGAATAAAAGTAGGCCTTAGAAATATTACTGCCACTCACCCCAATGTAATCAATAGTGGTGACTGGATGTCTAACTGATGCTGTGCACTGGTGTATCTGCAGTCTGGAAAACCACAGCATGCAGTGTTACAGAATAGAAAGCAGAAGAGAGGGAGGATGTAAGTCACAGCAGCAGAATAACACCCCCACAAATGTATGCAGTAGAGCACAGGTGCTCAATCCGGCCATACTGGCATTTGCTGTGTGAGCTAAAGGGCACAGCTAGGGCTCCCTGTTGTTGTTAAGTGCCGTCGAGTCTGAGTCGACTCATGGCGACCCTCTGGATAGCTATCCTAAATTGTGTTCGGTCTTGAGTCAGGCGGCTCATTGTTGACAGACTGGTACCCGTAGCTGCTGTTATTGTATCGATCCATCTCATTGCTGGCCTTCCTCTTTTGCGTTGACCTTCTATCTTGCCAAGCATGATGTCTTTCTCTAATGATCTCTCTCTTCACATGATGTGTCCAAAGTATGAAAGTCGAAGTCTTGTCATCTGAGCTTCTAAAGAAAGCTTAGGTTTGATCTCCTCTAGTACCGACTGGTTTGTTCTTCGGGCAGTCCATGGTATACACAGTATTCGCCACCAGCACCATAATTCAAAGGCATCAATTTTCTTCCTGTCTATCTTTTTCACTGTCCAGCTTTCACATCCATATGATGTTATTGAAAATACCATGGCTTGAACAAGTCGAATCTTTGTATGGAGAGAGACATCTCTGCTCTTGAGAATCTTATCTAGGTCTTTCATAGCCATTCTGCCAAGAGCAATGCGTCGTCTGATTTCTTGACTGCTTGTTGCTTCTTTATTGATAGTTGATCCAAGTAGGTTAAAGTTGTTCACGATTTCAATTTCTTCTCCTTCAACAATGAACCTGTTGATTATGCAGGTTGTCATGATCTTTGTCTTCTTTACATTAAGGTGCAGGCCCATTTTGAGACTATGTTCTTTGATTGTGAGAAGCAAATGTTTCAGATCATCTTCACTTTCAGCCAGTAATGTGGTATCATCAGCATAGCGAAGGTTGTTGATGAGTCTTCCACCAATCTTCACACCTCTGTTGTCTTCATACAATCCTGTTTCTCTGATGATTTGTTCTGCATTTAAATTAAGCAGGTAGGGGGAAAGTATGCAGCCTTGTCTTACACCTTTGCTTATTTTAAACCATTCTGTTTCTCCTTCTTCTGTTCGAACTGTTGCTTCTTGATCAATGTACAGATTGTGCAAGAGTACGATCAGGTGTTCTGGTTGCTTCTTAATGTGTCCCAGAGTTTCTCATGGTTTACACAGTCAAAAGCCTTGCTATACTCGATAAAGCACAAATAGATATCCTTTTGGTATTCTTTAGTCTTTTCAAGGATCCATCTCACATCCGCAATGATGTCTCTCGTTCCTCGCCCTTTCCTGAACCCTGCTTGCACTTCAGGGAGTTCTTGTTCCAGGTATGGTTGTAGCCTCTTTTGAATAATCTTCAATAGAATCTTGCTGGCATGTGGGATCAGAGCGATTGTGCGATAATTTCCACAGTCAGTTGGATCACCTTTCTTTAGTATTGGTATAAACACAGATCTTTTCCAGTCAGTTGGCCATGATGTTGTCTTCTATATTTCTTGGCAGAGCCTTGTAAGTACGGTAACAGCTGTATCAGATTGCTGTAATACTTCTATGGGAATGCTATCAATGCCTGGTGCTTTGTTTTTGATAAGGCTTTCAATGCTGCTTCAACTTCTTCTTTTATCACCAATGGTTCCCGATTAAAAGGTACAGATTGAAACGGCTGTTGGTCCACTTGATCTTTATCATATAAAAACTTTGTATATTCCTTCCACCTTTTCTTGATCTTCTCAGCATCATTCAACATAGAACCTTGAGCATCTTGTAACATTCCAATTCGAGGTTGGAACTTTTTCTTTAACTCTCGTAGCTTTAGGAAAGCCAATCTTGTTCTTCCTCTAATAGTTTCTGCTTCTATTTCCTCGCATGTGTCGTTGTAGTACTTTTCCTTGTCCTGTCTTGCTACACGTTGGAAATCTCTGTTGAGTTCTGTTATTGTCTTTCTTTCTCTTCTGACTTTAGCTTCTCTGCGTTTCTGGGAAATTTTCAGAGTTTCTTCCGTCATCCATTTTGGCTGTTTTTGCTTTTTCACCTTTTGTAGAGACTTCTCGCTTTCTTCCAATACAACCTTCTGGATGTCATTCCATAACTCTTCTCGAGCTCTGTCATTTGTATCTAAAGCAGCAAATCGATTTTGCAGGCAGTCTTTAAATTCCAGTGGTATATTCTCAAGGTCATATTTTGCTGCATTCATGAGTGGTTTGCTCTTTTTCAACTTTAGCTTGAGTTTGCATACTAGTAGTTGATGCTCTGTACCACAGTCAGCTCCAGGTTTTGTCTTTGTTGATGTTATAGAACTTTTCCATCGTTGACTTTCACAGATGTAGTCAATTTGATTTTTATATAATCCATTGGGTGACGTCCATGTGTACAGTCGCCGCTTGTGTTGATGGAAGAAGGTGTTTGAGATGAATAGATCGTTGGTCTTGCAGAATTCTATCAGTCTTTCTCCAGCTTCATTTCTGTTGCCAAGTACATATTTTCCAACTACTTTGCCTTCTTCTTTGTTGCCAACTTTTGCGTTCCAGTCACCCATGACTATCAGGATATCCTGTTTGCATGTTCTGTCAATTTCAGCTTGTACTTGTTCATAGAACTCTTCAATTTCATTCTCTTCTGCAGCTGTTGTTGGGGCATATAATTGAATTATAGTTGTGTTGATAGGCATTCTTCGTAGACGAATAGAGATTAAGCGTTCACTGACTGCATTGTATTTCATTACAGTTCTTGCAAGTTTCTTCTTTATAATAAAGAGGGCTCCCTAACAATGCACATATCCTGGAAATAATACTGGTGACGGAGTCCAAGGATCCCATGTGAAAATGTAAGCCTGATCATTGGTGCTATGTGCAGTACCCAGCTGGCTGGAGTGTTGCACTTCACACAGTGGATTTCCACAATATGCTTGATGCAATGTGCACAGTCCCCTGATGTAACTCCTATTGGAACACTATAAGGGGGATGTTTTATTTATTTAGACTTATATACTGCTTTTCTATGAGTCAAAGTAGTGTACATTCAGGTATTATATCTATTATTTTTTCTCCTTGTCCCTGAAGGGCTCATAATCTATGTTTTTGTACCTGAGGGTTAAGTGGCTTGCCAAGGCCACAAAGAGCACCTGTAGGACTAGAAACCCCAGTCCTTCCAGCCCAAGGTTGCTGTCCTCTAGTGGGATTTGAACCCTGGCCTGAGGTAGCTTGCCCCAACAACTAGGCCACTTCTCCCTCCCTCCCTCCCTCCCTCTTATGTTGGTGGCTACATGACACATATCTTGTGCACAGGTCACCGTTGCGGTTGTTTACATATCTGGGCCTATGATGTGCAATGTACATAGGGGATTTGACCCTTGAGGTAGATATACTGGAAGAACTGTTTGGGCCTACTACAGCCTGACGGTGAGCCTGACGTCAGTACCGGGAAAAATGGTAGAAACCATTATAAAGAATAAAATAACTCAGCATGTAGATAGTCATGACCTAATGGGAGACAGCCAACATGGCTTTAGGCAAGGAAGATCTTGTCTTACTAATCTGTTATGTTTTTTTGAAGGAGTGAATAAACAGGTGGACAAAGGTGAGTCGGTTGATATTGTGTATCTGGACTTTCAGAAAGCCTTTGACAAGGTCCCTCATCAGAGACTTTTGGCAAAACTAAAGAGTCATGGGATAGGAGGCAGTGTACTATTGTGGATCAGGAACTGGTTAAAAGATAGAAAGCAGAGGGTAGGGCTAAATGGCCAATTTTCCCAATGGAGAAAGGTGAATAGTGGTGTACCCCAGGGATCTGTGCTGGGTCCGCTGCTTTTTGCCATATTCATAAATGACCTGGAAAGTGGAATAACGAGTGAGGTTATCAAATTTGCAGATGACACAAAACTATTTAAAGTTGTTAAAACCCAAGAGGATTGTGGAAAATTGCAAGAGGATCTTGATAAACTGGAAGACTGGGCATCAAAATGGCAGATGAAATTTAATGTGGACAAGTGCAAGGTTATGCACCTAGGGAAGAACAATCCAAACTATGGTTACACGATGCAAGGTTCCACATTAGGAATCACCACCCAGGAAAAAGATTTAGGAGTCATTGTGGATACCATGTTAAAACCCTCGACCCAGTATGCAGCGGCGGCCAAGAGAGCAAATAGAATGCTAGGTATGATAAGGAAAGGAATGGAAAATAAAACAAAAGATATTATAATGCCTCTATATCGTTCCATGGTGAGACCGCACCTTGAATATTGTGTGCAATTCTGGTCGCCGTATCTTAAAAAGGATATAGCGATTTTAGAAAAGGTTCAGAGAAGAGCCACCAAAATGGTAAAGGGGATGGAAGGATACTCCTATGAAGAAAGGTTAAAAAGGTTAGGGCTCTTTAACCTGGAAAAGAGATGGCTGAGGGGAGATATGATAGAAGTCTATAAATTAATGAACGGAGTGGAACGGGTAAGCATAGATCGATTGTTTACCTTATCAGAATATAGAAAGACTAGGGGACATGCAATGAAGCAACAGGTTAAACTATTTAAGACTAATAAAAGAAAATATTTTTTCACTCAACGTGTAATCAAACTCTGGAATTTGTTACCGGAGGATGTAGTAAAGGCTGTTAGTGTAGCTGGGTTTAAAAAAGGTTTGGACAAGTTCCTGGAGGAAAGGTCCATAAACCATTATTAAGAAGGGACCCAGGATATCAATGCTTGACCCAGTACAAGCATTGTGGAACCTGTGTCTTTTGGGGAAACTGCTAGGTACATATGACCTAGATTGGCCACTGCTGGAAACAGGATACTGGGCTTGATGGACCTTGGTCTGACCCAGTATGGCATATCTTATGTTCTTATGTAGCTCTGCATCTGATTGAGGTCCACTAGTGTAGTTATCATGTATGTAGGAAGCCAACTAGAAATGCGGTGAGCAGGTGTGATGCTGGGTTGGAAGTACTGATTGCTATGGTTCCCTATCCATCAGACTGGTTTCTATTGTCTAACTTGCATCCACCTATGAGTCTCGCCATCTTTCATTGTCATTCAGCCTCAAAACAGCCCACAGCAGCTTTACAGCTGCATGTTTTGAAGGGGAGGCGTGACCATTTGCAGGTATATTGCAGAGACGGGTAGAGTTGCAGACCTACATCTTTTCAGAATACGGGGAGCACGGGGATGTACAAAGCCATTGCTGGAGTATACCCATCTTTGTACACGTAGCACTGTGTGCGGGCTGTGCCTAGCACGTCTATGTAGGTGAGTCTGTGTATGCGGAATTAGGTTCTATTCTGCACATTTCCATTTGGACGTGTCCTCTGCCCGGATGTTTACCCCTTTTTTAGAATTAGCCTCCACATGTATTGCTTAGAAGACCATAAAGCTGACTATCGCATAAGTGCATTGTCCCCTAAGTGCTCCTTCACGAGCGCTGTGCGGCACATCTTATGGCCTTCCCTCCTTGCTCCCTCCCATATAAGCCATGTTTGTGAGGCAATCTTGAAATTGTTGAACAGGCAACATTTTCCTCAGTCTCTGCCAGAGATCTCTGTAGTATTTTAAAATAATGTTAATCCTCATAGGGGGTAATCCATAGAGAGGGTGCCCAAAGGTATACGCCATCCATGCGCATTAGTCACAGTATTCTAGTGACTTACAAGCACGGATGGGCACATACATGCGTATATCAAGTGGTCACTATTCTGTAAGTGCATACCATGTGCCATTGTGCATACCTGCAGGGTGGGCGTGCACAGGGGCAGAACTGGGGTGGAGCGGAGGTGGAGTGCAGTGATAAGTTCATATGTTATAGGTGCGTACCTTCCAAAATCGCAGCATAGACATTTTTACCTGCTATGGAATGGACATAAGTGCTTGCATCTAATGTGCACATGTTGAAGGCTACTTATATCCCTTTCCTTAAAGCATATTCATCCTTTACTTTATAGCAGGGGTTCTCAACCTGGTCCTCGGACATACCTAGCTAGTCAGGTTTTCAGGATAGCCACAATGAATATGCATGAGAGAGCTTTGCATACACGGACTCCCTGCTTTATAGATTTGGTGAACTGGGCGTGCGTGCCTAAAGTGTGCTGTTATAGAATTACCCTCATAGTGGCCTTCCTCAGCAGTTTCCTTAACTCATGGAGGGACAGCTTGATGGGCCTGACAGTGCCCCAAGGAATAGTCAAATGTCTTGTAGCTTTTCCCCCAGTCTCTACCTTTCAATAACTTTATCCAAGTTTATTTAGCATTTCTATGCTTAGGATGTTTAGATCTTTGCTCCATTTCATATAACAGAAACTGCTTGATTCTTCGTCTAGACGTTTCAAATGGACAGATATCAGAGGTGGGTTCTCTTTAACTTATTGTGGACCTTTTTAAGGCAGTTTTTGGAACCAGAGCAAATCCGGGTTTGCTATGACAGAGTGTGAAAACATACAGTATGCAATCAAGATTTTTTGCTTTCATATTCTTATTACTTTTTAATATCTCAATAATTGTTATTTCATGTTGAAAGAGCATGTTGTGTAGTTCAGTGAAACAAACTCTGACTTTTATGCATTTTGAAAGGTATTTTTTAGACCGCAGAATGTGAAAAGTGAACAAGGGTGTGAAGATTTTTAGAAGGCATCATATACGTCTCATCTCCTTACTGTTTAACCAAGAGGAATGCTTCTACTATAAAGCAATAGGAGAGATGTGATTACAAAGCAGAAATTTTTGAGATGTGCGCTGGTGGCCACGTTTAAATCAGAGCTGCAGTATTTATTCTAGCGGTTCTCAGCGAATTATAATTAAAACATAGGATATAAGAAGAAATATATCTCTTTCTCATAATTCTTGGAAATACCGGGTGAGAAAGCTTAGCGAGTTCACTGAATGGATCTGTCATGTTTAGATTAGGCTAGAATGAAGTGATTAGCAGAGACTATTGCTTTACATTTATTTCAGAAAAAAGACTGTGCTGAGTACATTTTAATTGATGATGTCACTGCCAACTAAGGCACTTTGGTTACCTTCCTCTTTAAAGAAGTTGGATGCGCTCATGAAGGCTGCCACTACTTTTGGATGATCAAAATTACAGTATTTTGCCATTTATACAGCATTTGAACTTAAGGTGCGTTAACTATAGGTCCCTTTCCAAAAGAGTTTACATCCTACTGTTCGTGGGTACCTGAGGGCGTGGGAGATAAAGTGACTTATCTAAGGTCACAAAGAATGTTAGTGACACCCCTTGTGATCTTGGGCAAGTCACTTAACCCTCCACTGCCTCAGGTACAAACAGATTGTAAGCCCTCTGGAGACAGGGGAATATCTCTAGTACCTGACTATAACTCGCCCAACTACTACTGGAAAGGTGTGAGCTAAATACAAAATAAATAAAATACAGGAAGAAGCAGGACTGGAAGTTTGGTCTCCTGCCTATCTGAAATTGCTACTTGTAACTGAACATTGAAATTGAAAATGGCCAAAACCAAACTTCTTATTTTTCCCCCTAAACCCACCTCTCCCCTTCCTCCTTTCTCACTCTCTGTGGATAATGCTCTACTCCTCCGTTTCCTTGGCTCACAACCTTGGGTCATCTTTGACTCCTCCCTCTCCTTCTCCACACACATTCAACCAATAGCTAAAACCTGCCGGTTTCTTCTGTATAACATCAGCAGAATTAGCGGAGTTACTTACCTGTAACAGGGGTTCTCCGAGGACAGCAGGATAAGTCAGCCACACGTGGTGTTGTCATCCGACGGCGCCGAGACGGAAGTACTCTCCATAGCTCAGAAGGGCTTTCGCCCTTCTGAGCATGAGCCAACTGGCCCCACCCCCTAGCCCGCCCCTAGCTAGCCAGTTCGTCCCTAGCCGAGCCTTAGCCACTAGGAGGCGGGCAGAGGTTGTAGGCCGACCCCCTTTCAGGGGAGGTGGGCGGGTATGTGTGGCTGACTTATCCTGCTGTCCTCGGAGAACCCCTATTACAGGTAAGTAACTCCGCTTTCTCCTAGGACAAGTAGGATGAGTCAGCCACACGTGGTGCCTTCCAAGCTGACAAGTGATGCGGTGGAAGGGGGGAGGCCGGTGGCCAGGTCAGGTCCGTGATCCTTTGTCAGGTCCGTTGACACATTACCAGGGCTGGAAGTGCTGTAGGTGTAGAGCAACCCGTAGTGTTGGAATTCCACCGGGTGCCAACCTACCACGTGCAGCGTGCAGTGATGATGGTGTGCGCCCATGGGATGCAGCGCACGAAGATGTAGCGCGTGGTAATAGTGAACGTGCAGCTTGCAGCCCTAATGCATGCAGTGTCACCGCATGATTACGAAGGTGTGTGCACGTGGTAATAGTGAACGTGCAGCTTGCATGATTGTGAGGGTGTGTGCACGTGGTAATAGTGAATGTGCAGCTTGCAGACCCAATGCGCGCAGGTGTTGCCGCGTGATTGTGAGGGTGTGTGATCTCGATACGCCGCAGAGATGCAGCAGTAGAGATGGAGTCCCACGAGCAGTAGTGCTGAGGTAATCATTGTGAGCAAGGGTAGCCCCAGCATCCATGTTATGGTGATGCAATCAAGCATCGATCCGCAACGGCTGGGCTGGTCCAGTGTGACCAGGCAGGCGGTAGCAGTCTAGATCTTGAGACTGCTAGGCGATGCGTTTGTCCGTGTTGCCTGCAGCGTTACCAGGGGCCCTGCTATAAGCACAAGCCACAGTTTGTTTGCCCTTGGCATGGCTGCTAGATCTTGAGACTGCTAGGCAATGCGTTTGCCCGTGTTGCCTGCAGCGTTAGCAGGGGCCCTGCTATGAGTATGGGCCACAGTTTGTTCGCCCTCGGCATGGCTTGAGCCCTTGCTTGCGCCCTTGGCAGATTCTGGCTGGTGGAGAAGCTCTTGGGGACCCATAGAGGGATGGAGAAACATGCGGGATCTGAAAGGAGACCAGGTGGTCAGGCCTACTGGGGTGACCTCCGATGAAGGGTTGTGTCCCTTGTTGTTGGTGCACTGTTACGTGCGTGTTCTGGTCCTGCAGCTGCGTTGGGCTGTGAAGATATCCCGAGTATGGAGCCACTGCTCTGCCAGGGAGGGTGGCTTGGGCATAGTAGCGTAGTGTGTGTGGCAGGTGTGTCATCAGGGCTGGCAGTTTGGAGTGCTATCCAAGGTGCCATAGGACTAGCAGATTGGACCGTTATTCCCCAATCTTACTGGCGGTCTACCCAAGTGCCACCCACAGTGGGTCAGCTACCCCAGTTCTGCCTGCAGTTACTCAGCCGCGTGGCTGTCATCAGGGGCGTCCTCGAGGTGTTCACCATATCAGCAACCGAGTAGGGTAGCAGCGAGGCTGCTGAATGCGGTTGTAGGAAGCTGCGAACAAGGCTGCGACCGCCTCGCTGGTTGCTACTAGGCATTGTTGGACATGCATGGCATAGATTCATTTCTCGTACCGCATGGTCAAAAGGGGACGACAAGAAAAGGACGACGAGGTCAGGTGTGAATTGCCACCTGTCAAACGGGTTAGGCTCTCGAGCTATTCCTTGTCCACGAGAGCTTGCTCTCGGGCTACTCATTGTGCACCCCCCAACTCATCTTCCGGGGGGAGGTCATACAGGGGACCTGTAGCCACCTGTTCTTGACCCATTGCCATATGTTCAGGTAAATGGCACTGCTCCTGGCCCGTGACTCTGGTAGTAAGCACTTGCCCTTCACACACACCGCGATCGATATGCGGTTGGCTCCGGCGATGGGGAAAGGGCGCTGAAGGGTTGAGAGTTCGTGCCTGCAGGTTTGTCTGGCAGCTGAGTATGCATGGCAGCTCTCCCTGAATCCCCTTGGGAGGGCACCGTGTCGTGGGCCTGTTGATGGGTGTGTGTATGACTTTCCAGAGGTAAGTCTGGGGGTCAAGTGATAAGTCCGATAAGTCAGGGTCTTGAGTCCTCTTGCAGGGGAGCGGGGACCTGTTCCCCTTAGTGTGCAGGCAACTGGACAATGGATGTCTTGTTGACTATGGATCTAGAGTGCGGAGCTGTTGTGGCGCTTTGACTGTGCGCTGGAAACCTTAACCGGACCAGCAGCTAGGTATGAATTTGTGAACTTGTTCCTATGGCCTCTCTGCTGTGTGAGAGCTGTTTCTGGGTGCTGCTTCTGGGTTGACCCAAAGGAAGGGCCCCAGTTGTTGATCCCCGACGGGACTAGAATATGACCCCTTGCACTCATGCCCATAGTAAGTTAGCTTTCAGTGCCACAGTCATGTAGAATTAGTGTCACAGACCTCAGGGACTGTCTTGTGCAGGGTTCTCTCTGCGAGGGCCTGTCTTGTGCAGGATTCTCTCTGCGGGGATATCCTGGTGTTAGCTTGTTGCCCCTGTTTCTGGAGGGCAGGTGAAGCCTGTCTCTCCTGTTCTGTAAGACGGAGCGCAGCTGGGAGCTGCGGATCTTGGCTCTGCCACTGGCATTGTTCTGTAATTGGCATGATGAGTTTAGCCAAGATGCAGGTTCACATGGTGGTCCATGATATTTAGGTAATGATGGGACATGTTTTCTGAGATCCGCAATAGGGATCCGGACCTGTGGATGCGACAGGGTTGGGGAGGCGCCCCATGTCATGATGATGACAATGAATGGTGTTCCTCCAGTGTTGCGGGAGGATTACCTTGTGCGGTAGTGCTAATGTTCACTGAAGCCATCCCCTAGCTGTTGTGAGGCCTCTGGTGGTTTACCAGGGAGGCCTCTGGAGGTTTACCAGGCAGCCCAGGGGGACAGGTAGGTTTACTGGGTTGCCACCTTGGCCACCCACGATGGCCAGGCAGAGTTGCCCTGGCCATCCATGAAGGCCAGGCAGAGGTAGGCTCATTCTCGAGATGTGGTGAGGCACCGATATCCCATATCTTTTAACGGAGTTCTCAGCTGTCACTGGGCAGGAATGCGACATAGACCCTCTGACCGTCCATGAACTTAAAACTTTTTTATTTTTATTTTTGAAGTGGTCACCTGTTCCTTGGACAGCCTCTCATTTCCTGCGGGTGTAGGCGCACGGCGTATGCACCTGTCTGGGGGACAAGCGAGCAACCCCAACCCTTGCCCCGTGCATTTGTGCAACCGGCGGGTGTCCCTGGGTTGCCTTGTTGACTATTGACCTGCGAGGGAAATTGATTTATTCCCTAGTTCCTGAAGCTCATACACTAACCAGAGGGCTATTTTCCTCTGTATATCAATGTGTTGACTATTAGGATATGAGAACTACCTCTGCGTCCTAGCAGATGAGAATGATATGTTTCACACTCCCAGATGCAGTTGGATAGCCAAGCTTGAGGAGCAGCTGTTGCCCCGAGAATGGGTATGGCTTGCCAAGTCTTGGAGGACACAGAAGCTTGACTGGGTAGACGAATAGCCCACAGAAGCTTGACTGGGTAGGCGAATAGCCCATGTGTGATATTTTAACTGCCCATAGCTCTTCTTACTTCTCTGCGAAAGCGCAGAGGTCGTAGCTCTTCTTACTTCCTTGCGAGTGCAGAGGTAGTAAGGGACCTTACTGGCTGGAGCCATAAGCCAGGAGATGGATGACACGCTTACACAGAGGCCATCGTGCTCTTGAAGTGAACAAGGCTGTCGTCCTGGACATAACGTAGTATATGATGGCATATTAACAAGGAAGGAACCAGCTGTGCAAAAGGACAGTGCCTGACCAAATTTGTGCATGGTGGCTGATCTATTCTAGCAGCCCCAGGCTGAGACTTCACTAGGACGTGATGACTGCATGGAGCAATGACGGCATTTTGGAGAAAGAGCTGTGACCCAGGGAGCTGAATCGTGTCAGTGACCTTTATGCTGCTTCCCCGTCCACACAGTGGGGTTGCCGAAGCCATGCCTCGCGTCAGAGAGTCAGGAGAGGCTGTTGGTCCCCTGTAACCAGAGGACGCACGAAAGAAGACACAGCAGCCTGACACCTGTGCAGACACTACCACCATCGGAGCAGACGATCGGGGAGTCTTCACTTTTGCCTCCAGCACTGATCTGGTGGGCAGAGTTTGTCCTCGGCCAAAATGGCACCGCGGGGCGGAGTTCACCTCTGCACCTGTGCTTGGAGCAATGGCCCAATGGCGCTGCTGTTACTGTTGTTAGCACTGAGCAGCCTCCGGAGGTCCCGGCGCTATGAGGAGGGGTGGAGGGAATCCTCATCGGAGTGCCACCGTGCACCGGCAGGTTTATTTTTGCCCGGGCAGCCTTATCTTCGGCCGGTAGGCTCCTCCTCGGTTGGCAGGCTTCTCCTCCACGCCACTGTCAATCATTCCATCGCTCCGACCGACACAGATCCCGGCGCCACAAGGCGGATCCTAGATGTGTGGCCGGCCCGGCGCAGTGAGGAGAAGCAGCGTTTGCATTGAAGGTGCAGGACAGGTCCAGGCAAGAGGCTTTAACCAATGGCGCTGAAAGCTGTATTCGGTCTGAGTGGCCAGCCCGGCGCTGTGAGGGGTAGCGGGACTTACATCAATGCAATCCCACTCCCGGAGAAGAGCAGAGGCCGCTTCTGAGGGAGTTGCAACGCTGTTCCTGTTGTGCACACCGCCGTCCTCAGGAAGTTACACCTCACTTATCTGGCACAATCCAAGAAGGTGCCTCTGCGCCGAGGCACTGGTAGCACCGATGCACTGGCTTAATGTGTCCAGCAGGTCATGGAGGCTCTCCCTGTCGGCGCCGAAGAAGCAGCAGAGGTCAGACCATTCAGCAAGAGGGCGGAGACAGGCTGCAGGCTTCAGCGGGGGGGCCTGTAAGGAGGGCAGCACAGTCAATGATGTCAGCCAATGGCATCACGGGGCGGAGTTTGGAATCCACCAGTGGCATCGCGGAGCAGAGTTTGACATCTGCCAATGGCGTCGTGGGGCGGGCGGGGTGGAGTAGAGTTGCTGACCTCACCTCCAGGATATGGGCGGCACAGCTGGACAAGATGGCCGCCCCCATAATCAGCACGTGTAAGGATGGCTTACTGGATAGACGGAGGAAGAAGAGGAAGGCAGGCCAGGGACGGAAGCCTTCTTGGGCATGTCCTGGATTGCCACAGGCTACTGCCTTACTGGGAGCTTCTTTCCAACAGGTCACACGTGCAAGGAAGGTTCACGGATCGACGGAGGAGCAGGAGGAAGGCTGGCCGGGGACGGAGGCCTTCCTAGGCACGTTCCGGGCTGCCACAACGGCTACTGCCAGACTGGGATCCTCTTTTGAAAGGCCTTTCCTGCGGAATCCTTTGTTTCTGCCGCTGGAGAAAGAGGTAGGAGTTTGATCAGAAAGGCTGGCCGGGGGAAAATACCGGCGCAGATCCCCTGAAAATGCAGAGTGCAAGGGCTGAAATACAGGAAGAGACGCTAGCAAAATACAGAGGCCACAGAGGGTGAAAATACTGAAAGAGACTCCCGCAAAATGCAGAGACCGCAGGGGGTGAAAATACAGGAAGAAACTCCAACAAAATGCAGAGAGAGACTGGAAGGACTGAACAAGAGATGGTTGCGCAGCTGTACCAGTTCCGGGATTCCTACTTCGAAACGCATGGCGTGGAGCAAGCGGCAAAGAAACCGCAGGATGTAGCTGAGGAGATGGAGAGAACCTTAAGGGAGTTGGAGGGGGCTGAAGGCTGTGTAAAGAAAGGCTGGCCGGGGACGGAGGCCTTATTAGGCACGTCCTGGGCTGCCGGGCTTCTTTTTCAGGTATTTCTTGTATCGTTGCTCATCCTGGATCTCTTCTTTAATTCAGGAATTCAGATATATACATATACTTTTTGTAGCAATCTAGAAAGAAATCGTCAGAGACAGTGTTAGAATTTTAGAAAGAATTAAGCAAAGAGGGGGAATTCCTCTTTTTCTTCAGAATTGTGTAATTTCAGTTGGAGAGTAGAGAGGTCCGTCTTGCTGGCAAGGTGGAAGAACTGAAACTGGCTAGCTAGGGGCAGGCCGGGGGGTGGGGCCAGTTGGCTCATGCTCAGAAGGGCGAAAGCCCTTCTGAGCTATGGAGAGTACTGCCGTCTCGGAGCCGTCGGATGACGACACCACGTGTGGCTGACTCATCCTGCTTGTCCTAGGAGAACACCTCTTCCTTTCTGAACACACTGCTTAGACACTCATCCACTCTTTAGTCACCTCCTGCCCACATTATTGCAACCTTCTTTTTGCTGGTCTCTCTGAATCATCTCTCTCCCCTTCAATCTGTTGAAAACTCAGCTGTGCAGCTAATCTTCCGCCAGCCTTGATATGCTCATATAATCCCTCTTCTCAAGTCGCTTCGCTGGCTCCCTATCCGTTTCCATATCCAGTTCAAACTTCTCTTACTGAGCTATAAGTGCATTCATTCTGCTGCTCCTCACTATCTTTCCTCTCTTATCTCTCCCTACACCCCTCCTTAGAAACTCTGCTCCTCTGGCAGATCCCTTCTATCTGTGCTCTTCTCTTCTACTGCTAACTCTAGACTTTGATCTTTTCACCTTGCTGCTCCTTATGCCCAGAATAAACTACTTGAGTCTGTCAGCTTTCATCTCTTGTGCTTTACAATTCCAGGCTGAAAACTCACCTCTTTGAGGCTGCTTTTCGATGCTGATCTGCTTAGTCTGCAGTGTGTTTCCTTACCATTCCCCTAGATGTATCCTTGTCCTCAGCTGTTGTGCTGTCTTGATTAGACTGTAAGCTCTGATGAGCAGGGACCGTATCTTACATATGTCTATACAGTGCTGCGTATGCCTTGTAGTGCTATGCAAATTATCAGTAGTAGTAGTAGTAGTTATGGTTCCCAACCCATTCTTCTAACTACCAGGCCATTCGCTTTCCCAGCTACAGTAAGATTTTAACAACAGGGAGCAAGTTAGGTGATTTGTTTTGATAAGGACGAGTTGGATCTGTGGTACAGAAGTTTCATAAATAAATAAAATCGTCTGGCAGCCAGCAAAGTTTTTTTTTTTAAATTTTATATATTATTTGAAATCATGTTTACCTGTGGGGACATTATTGGCTGGAGCTTTGCAGGGACTTTTGCCCTCTTTAGGTTACCATGTCAAAATAAGTACCCAGACTGAAGCTGTGGGATCCAGGGAAGGAGGACAGCAGATAACCCGATCCTGGCTCAGGATGTGATGCAGTACTATGATGGTAAGAAAATCCCAGTGTGTGGCATTGTTAAATCAGAAGAAAGCATACCAAAGGCCGAATAAAGTTGTATTAAACGGTGTAATGGAAAGGTTTGGGAGAGAGAATATTTAAGTGAATAAGGACATTATATAATAGCAAAAGTCGGATATTGGTTCTATAATGGAGGAGTAGCCTAGAAGTTAGGGCAGTAACGTGCAATCGGAAAGACCAGGGTTTGCATCCCACTGACTCTCCTTGTGGCCTTGGGGAAGTCACTTAACCCTCCATTGCTTCAGGTATGACCTTAGAGTGTAATCTCTGTGGGGATAGGAAAATACCTACAGTGCCTGATTGTAATTTGCCTTGATCTACTACTGGAAAGGCATGAACTACTAAAAATTGAATCAGCAGTAAGGCAGGGTGCTGAGTGTTCCCCACTGTTAATTGGTATGGGCACAGAGCCACTATTGTGTACCTTAAAGCTGGATCCCTATTTAAAAGGCTGTCATATACTGGATAGCTCTAGAAAGGAAGCAGGGTTTGTCTTTCTAAAGCAATGAAACTTTATTTTGTAAGGATTGGTCAATTGGGTAAAGGGAGGTATTGCTAAAAGTATAGGGAGACAGCATCAACCTAAGTAAATATGGCCAAAAGTGAATGCCTATACCTTAAATGGAAAGAGGCGTTTGAGAACTGGGAGCTGAAAATAAGCCAGAAGAAGACTGAAGTGCTAGGATTGTATTTCAGGGAAGGGATGATAAGTTGTAATTGGTTGAGGGGGGTGGGGGGGAAGATGTGGAGAAAATTCAAAGGAAAGAGATATGATACTTGAATGGTATTAATGAACAAACAAACCTTTTTCAAAGACAAGGAAGCTGTAGAACTAGAGGATATGAATCGAAGTTGCAAGGAGGTAAACTTAAAAGCAACATCAGGGAATGCTTTTTCACAGAAAGGGTGGTGGATGCCTGGAATGCCCTCCCGAAGGTGGTGGTGGAAGCAAAAACAATGACAGAATTCAAAATGGCATAGGACACACACACAGGATCACTGCATAGCAAGAGGACGGAACCAAAACAAACATAAATAACTTCTAAATTACTGGCAGACTAGATGGGCCATGCTGGTCTTTATCTGCCATCATTCACTATGTTACTATATTACTATGCATTTTAGAAAGAATGTCCAGGTGCAATATGGGATGTCAAGGACAAAAAGTCTGATAAAACGCCAGGGACGTTTAAGTTTCAGTCCACTTTTAGAAACTTGGACATCCCCAAAATGGGCCACATAGATGTCCCTGCAATAAAAGCTTGGGTCAGAAACCTCTGTCCTAAGCTAAATGCATGTCCATGCAAGCTATTTTGCATGGGGGGACGTGCCTCAGAGTGCTGAACTGAAAATAAGTGCCCTTGTTTCTCTGCAGTTTTTGTTATCATCATGAAAAGTATATGGGATATCACAGTACCGTCTTCTCTATGCCCTCCAGGTGTCTTGATGGCTGAATGAGAGTGTTTCTGATGTCTATTTGTGCCCTGGAGCAGGAATAGATATGCACGGTCCCACTAGTGCGTGGTAACATACTCGCTGATTCTGAAATGAGGTGTGCATGTCCATCTTGCCCAGTCATGTCTCCAGGAATCATTCAAGAGCTGGAACAAATTGCAGTTGAAGAGTGGAAGAAACTACCAGCAGAGAGATGTATGAAACGTATAGATGGTTACAGAAATGTTTGGAGGCTGTCATCACTGCAAAGGGTTATGCAACCAAATATTAGTGAAGGGTGCGATTATTCCTGTCCAGGTCATATTTTGTTTTTTCTCAGAAATTACTACATCTAAGTTATACAGATATCTCTTTTTTTGTTATATTTATTTATTTATTTCAGTTTTTTATATACCGCACTATTTATAATCAGCGCGGTTTACAGATGAACACAAAGACCAGAACAACAGGCTGTTCGGTATTACATATAACAGGAGTATAAACTTGGATAACATGGGAGAACTATATACATAGAATAAATATTCAATTAGTTCGATAGCATGAAAAAAAACTATTTACATAAAATAGCAGTAGTGCAAGGGTCAGGAGGAGATTGTGGTTAAGTTTATGGTAAGACTATTCTTTTGAAATTTATGTAGGGTAAAATTTGATAAATAGGTTAAATTTTAGGGCTCTTCTGAACTGGGTTAAATCGGTTAAAGCACGTATGTCAGGTGGTAGGGAGTTCCAGAGTTTTGGGGCGCAAAACATGAAGGCTCTACTCGCTGTTGATCGGCTGCAAGTTGTTATGGCCTTTGAACATACTATTAAAATATTGGGATGACATACAGTTAGAATATTTCTAATTATTTCTCAAGATATTGTACACAACATACCCAAAATGCCAGTAATGTTGACCACAACTGTAGTATATCAAAAGTGGTGCTAACAGATGGAAAGGACCATTACATACAGTATGCAGACTTCGGCCATAAATGTATGAGCTTGTAAAAATTTGTGTTCAAAGGCATCATTTGAAGAATATTCCTTTAGATAACTTCTCTTCCACAAGAGTAGAGGAGGCATGTAAGACATGCAGATTTATTGTGATCCTAGTGGGGAAATTTGGAGAAAGAGTGAGTCAAACAGTGTGCAAGGCAGTGAACCCAAAGTTTAATGAATACACATAAAAACTGTGCATTTCATGGTTGCTTGTCTACAAGAAACTTCCTATGCCGATGAAAAATTATGGGTATATGATGATGCATAAGGGAAGGATGTGTGGGTCAGGGTGAGGAGTTATCTGGCCATGCCTTCTGGGAGTATCCTCTGGTTCAAAAAGCATGGCGACAGGTTGGACTTTGGTTCAAGGCAACGAGTGCAGGGGTGCTTACAGAAGAAATGGTGATGTAAAATATTGATAGACTGAGGCCAGCACACTCGCCACTGTGGAGCCTCAGTATTACTGTATGAAGAAGGCCCTGTAGTGAGACAGAGACCCGTGTAACTGACCTCTCATGGAGGTGGAGGGGGAGGTAGCCCTGGATAGAAGAAGAAAAGGGTGACATACTTTAAAACAATTAGGAAGAATACAACAAAATGACCAGTTAACACAAAAACAACAAAAGGTCCTGAAGACAGGGGAAAACAAAAGCTCAAACCTAAGCTGAAATGGAATACTGCCAAGAGAAAAGGGGCATTGTACCTCTGTTTAAATAAAAGCACCTTCTTTGCCGATCCTCACAGATAAAGTATTTACAGTCCAGAAAAGGAAAAATCAATAAGAGAAATCAGCAGGTAGTAAAACTACATCAAAATACAGACTTTCAGGGTCTTTACACCCATATCATTCCTCTGGAATTCTCCTTTGCTTCCTCTCTTTTCGATCCTGGGCATAGTAGCTCACCCCTCTGTAATAAAGTTGCAAAAACTCACTACTTCAAGCAACTTGGTACCTTAAACAGTCACCACCAGTGTATAGACCACTGAATATTAATTTAATATGCAAAATCTCCTTTAAACCTCCAAATATACGATTGTACATCTTCTTGGTGGAGATAAAAACGTGGGACGATATTTGCTGTCTTCCCAAGAGAGCAAATATGAGAACATTTCAGAAAACTTTCAAGATCATCCACCTAGTCTGGGAGGTGAGGGTTGCACCCGGGCAACGGGTCCCTTCCTCCGCAGCACTGGAAGAGAGATGCACCTGGGATACAGTTCCCACTCATCACACTGAGACTCTTTCTCCTCCCAGGCAGCTGGAACGTGGGCACTTCTCCTCTGGGCCCTGAACTCCTCTTTCTGGCTTCTACACGCTGTTCTCTTCAACCGTGATCCTCTTGGATTTTGGACACTTCTATCTCCCTTATCTAAGCTTATGGCTTGATTACACCTACGAGCAGTTTATAGAACAGCAGCACCCCTAGTTACTGACCTAGTCAGTTGTCAAAGAGCAGTACCCCAGGCTGTGCTTGAGCTCCTTTTGGGCTCTTACAGCCTCTCCTGCTTCCCTGTAGGAAAGAAGGTACTTAGTCCCTGCTTATAGGACCATATATTCTTCCCTCCAAAAGCACAGCAGGCGACACCCCTTGCCCAGTACTGGCAGAATGGCCCAGCCTCCAAAGCTTTGCAAAAACATGTCAGATTAGGAGCAGGGACTCCAGAATGTTCCCCAGTGGGGACAGAGGGCACATTGTATCACAGAAGAGTTGCTACAGATGGCGAAATCAAAGAAGCTGCTTATGAACTATGTGGTAAGAGAGGCTGGAGATAGAGGGGCAGAAGCTTACCAGAAGGCACTGGAACCATGGAAATGGAAGAATCTCTGAAGAGGAAAACACTCTTTGCCTCTTACGTTAAGGAAATAGCCAGAAGAGGTAAATGCCTAAGAACCTTGTTGGATATAAAAGATCTAAAAGGAGAGCGGATGGGGATAATAGGATAAATAAGGAAAGGGAAAATATATTTAAAAAGTAAAAAGTAAAGTCTGCCTGTCGACTAGACTGTAATCAGATTAGGAGCAGGAACCGTCTCTTCTGCATGTCTGTAAAGCGCTTTCTGCATCTTGTAAAATAGTAGTAATAGTAATATGAGGAAAATGGGCCTCAGCGGGTTGACGGCTCCTTTCAAGCAATGTGACCAGATGATGTAGAACAATGAAGTGATTGTGGCCGTCCCCTCCAAGACATAGGGAACAAAGTCAACAAACCAGTTCCAGGAGATTCCTTTGTAATGAAAAGAAACATTCTCTTTCTTTCTTTTTTTCGGTAACTATGTTTGGAGATCAATAATCCTTCCATCAGCGGCATTTGCAGCCGTCTCTTAAGTTTGGAGACTCTCTGACTTGACTTACGTAGCTTATCTCTTCCTCAGTTTTACTCATGTCAGTTAAAGTTTGCATTTTCAAAGGCTGATCTTCAAGTTTGGGGATTATCCACACATTTTTATAGGAATGCTAAGGTCAAAGCCTGAGTTGATGGTATCTGTGAATGAAGGGCTTGATCATTCTTGCATATTCACTCCCCCCCCTCTGAATTCCTTCTCTCTCCCATCTCCCCCATTCTCCCTGTTCTCCTCCTCCAGCCCTCTTCCAGACTTAACTTTTCCCGTGACTTTTCCTGCCATGGTGACAGGCCTCCTGAATTCATGGGCGCTTCCTGCTGCTAAGTGAAACTGTACCATTGTATTTATATACCTGCATTTCTGCTCTTTTTTTTGGAAGAAATTGGAATTCCATGGATGCAATAGAGGTAAATCTAGGAGTAGCTCATGCTTGTTGTACCTTGTGATGTGAAGTTTGATGACAGTTGTATGTGAGAGCAGGAAATAGTCTACTGATATGAGAAACTCCCATGAGATGCTGCTGGCATGTGTGTTTTTGCAAATAAAAATCATCAAGGGAAGGCAATTACAAACATTATGCACTTTCATTTTGGGTGAATTTTTTGACATATGTTTAGATACATCCAGAAGGAAAACGCCTGAGTAGGAGCTTCTATCAGAGGGAATCAAAAGCCAGCAAAGAGGTTGAAAGTGACAGTGTCAGTGCCACAGGATCATTTTCCACGGTGTCCGGGACAGACATTCTTCTCTATAACATTGGAAAAATTCATCCCTTCCTTTCTGAATATACTACTAAGACCCTTATCCATGCTCTAGTCACCTCCCATGTAGACTGTTGCAACCTGCTTGTTCCTGGTCTTCCTCTGAATCATCTCTCCCCACTTTAATTTGTTCAAAACTCAGCTGCGTGGCTAATCTTCCACCAGTGTCACTATGCTTGTGTCACCCCTCTTCTCAAGTCACTGCATTGGTTCCCTATCCATTTCCACATCCAGTTCAAACATCTACTGCTGACCTATAAGTGCCTTCATTTGGCTGCTCCTCATTGCCTTTCCTCTCTTAACTCCCCCTGCACCCCTTCTCGGGAACTCCACTCTTCTGGTAGATCCCTTCTATCAGTGCCCTTCTCTTCCACTGCCAACTCCAGACTTCAGTCTTTCTACCTTGCTGCTCCTTTTGCCTCAAGCAAACTACCTGAGCCAGTACATCAGGCTCCATCTGTGACCCTGTTCAAATCCAGGCTAAAAACTCACCTCTTTGATACTGCTTTTGGGTCCCGATCCCCTTAGTCTCCTGTTCACTTCCTATATGTTTCCTCACCATTCCCCTGGATATATTTTAGTCCCAGTTGTTGTATTGTCTGTCTTGACTAGACTGCAAGCTCTTATAGCAGGGACTGTCTCTTGCATGTCTCTGTACAATGTTGCGTAACCTTGTTGCGCTATACAACTGATAAGTAGTAGTAGCAGTCAAGGCTGGCCAGAACAGTAGGCAAGCTCGGTGGCCGGTCTGGGTGGATGGTGGCAGCGGCACACTACCTTTTAACTTTCAAAAGAGAGACTATGATAAAATGAGGAAAACAGTTAAGAAAAAAACGAAAAGAAACAGCTGCAAAGATTATAGATTTACATCAAGCATGCGTATTGTTTAAAAATACTATCTTGGAAGCCCAGACCAGCTGTATTTCACATTTCAAGAAGAGTGGAAGGAAGTCCAAAAAACTGCCAGCATGGTTTAAAAGTGAGGTCAGATAGGCCATTGCAGCCAAAAAAGCACCTTTCAGGAAATGGAAAAAGGAGCCACATGATGAAAACTGGAAACAATATAAGCACAGGCAAGTTAGATGCAAGGCAATGATGTAGGCAGGGAAAGATAGAATTGGAAAAAAAGCTTGCTGTGGAAGCAAAAACTCATAATAAAAACTTTTACAACTACATTCGTAGCAAAAATCCTATGAGAGAGTCAGTTGGACCATTAGATGATAGAGGAGTAAAAGGGGCACTAAAAGGGGACAAGGACATAGCAGAGAGACTTAATGAATTCTTCGTGTTGATCTTTACTGAAGAAGATGTAGGGAAGTTACCCATGACTGAAATAGTATTTAAAGGTGATGCATCGGAAGAATTGAAAGAAATATTGATAAACTGGGAAGATGTATTACAACTATCTGATAAATTGAAGCGTAGCAAATCACCTGGACCCGATGGTATACATACAAGAGTATTGAAAGAACTGAAATATGAGAATGCAGAGCTACTATTAGTAATCCATGAACTATCATTAAAATCTTCTTTAATACCTGAAGATTGGTAATAACATAGGTTCTGCTGTTCTAAGCTGTTATTCGCATTGGACATCTGGGAAAAGTGTTTGAGGGGAAGATATAGCCATTAAATTTATAAAAAGGCACAATTCAGTTCTGTGGCTCATTCTGGAGAACTGGGTTTAATTCTCAAGCCTGGTGTCTAATCCCCAGGCCTATCAATGCTGAGAATGCTGCACAGACAGTATTCATGGCCCCTTGGCAGAGAGCAAGGAAGGGGTCTCAGGCACTGCAGTGTCAGTGCATATGTAGCCCCCTTAGCTGAGGACAATCAGAGTGATGGCCACATTAAAAGGCAAGTAGAAATGGATTAAATATGAAGGGAAAACCCCAGGGAGTTGCGAATGAAGACTTAGGACACCATAGCCCAACGAGGTTGCTTCAGACTGAACTAGGGATACCAACCTTTTGAAAGAGAAAAACCCACCACCTGTGGCCTGCCTTGCTCCGCCCTTGCCTACCCCTTGCCCTGCCCTCTACCCCATCCATAAAAAATAATTGCAGAGAGGATAACAGTGCAGGCTTTAACGTATGCAGGCTACATGGGAGGGGGGGGGGGGGGGTACAACTAGGTTGAACTCTTCAGCCACAGCCCTCTTCTCAGACCCCTCCAACACACATATGCTCTCTCATATGGCATTAAATCCAAACATATATCTGTATCCACCGAACCCTGCTTCCCCATACCGCACACACTGCCCCTTCCCCAATAATCTGTGCAGAGCAGAGCTGGAATCTTCCCCATAAAACTTACCATATAGTAACATAGTATATCACGGCAGATAAAGACCAGTATGGTCCATCTAGTCTGTCCAGCAAGGTGGCAAGAATAGATGCACCTGTCACTCCGTGCAGGTCACCCCTCCCCATGCCTTTGTTTAGGGGTGTACCCACCGCTCCATATAGGTCACACCTATTTATTGAGATATAAGAGGTAGTTATGTTTATTTTGATTTTATCCTGTTGCTATAAAGGGATCCACAGTGTCTGTCCCATGCCATTTTGAATTCTGTCACTGTATTTGCCTCCACCACTTCCATCAGGAGGGCATTCCAAGCATCCACCACCCTTTCAGTGAAAAAGTATTTCCTGATATTGCCTTTCAGTTTACCCCCTTGCAGCTTCATGTTATGCCCTCTAGCTTTACAGCTTCCACATCTTTGGAAGAGGTTTGTTCATTAATACTCTTTAAGTATTTGAAGGTCTGAATCATATCTCCCCTATCCCTCCTCTCCTCCGGAGTGTACATATTTAGATCTTCAAGTCTTTTCTCATAAGTCTTCTGACGCAGGCTCCAAATCATTTTGGTTGCCTTCCTCTGAACCGTTTCCAGCCTTTTTATATCCTTTGTGAGATACAGTCTACAGAACTGAACACAATATTGCAAGGGAGGCCTCACCAGCGACTTGTACAATGGCATTAGTACCTCTTTCTTTCTGCTGGTAATTCCTCTCTGTATGCAACCCAGCATCCTTCTGGCTTTTGCCACCGCCTTGTCACACTGTTTCACCACCATGAAATCCTCAGAAACAATCACTCCAAGGTCCTTCTCCTGGTCCATGCACACCAACCTCTCGCCCCCTATTGCATACAATTCCCTTGGGTGACACTGCACTTCTTCACATTAAATCTTAACTGCCAAGCATTAGAGCATTCGTACAGCTTTTGTAGATCTTTTCTCATGTTATCCACTCCCTCAAGGGAGTCCACTCTGTTGAAAATTTTCGTGTCATCTACATTCCATTCAGCCCTTCAGCAATATCACTCACAAATACATTGAACAGTAATGGTCCCAGGACAACCCTGGGGCACACCGCTAATCACCTTCCTTTCATCCGAGTGAGTTCTGTTTACTGTCACCTTCTGTTGTCTGTCAGTCAACCAATCTCTGATCCAGTTCACCACCTTGGGACCCATCCCCAAGCTGTTGAGTTTATTGATAAGCCTTCGATGAGGAATAGTATCAAAGGCTTTGCTGAAATCTAGCTAGATCACATCCATCGCATGCCCTTGATCTAGTTCTCTGGTCATCAGGTCAAAGAACTCAATCAGATTTGTTTGGCAAGATCGTCCTTTGGTAAAACCATGTTGCCTCGGATCATGCAACCTGTTGGTTTCGAGGAAGTCCAAAAAATCTCTCTCAATGCGAAACATATTGTGAATTAATCAGGGCCAGCCCCAGAGTTGATTCAAAGAGTTGGCATCCTAAGCACTGTTCCCTCTAAGCTGTGCGCGTGTGCGAGCGCACATACCTTACAACAGTGCGCACAAAAATTACGGTTCTGATTCTGATAGAAAACAACACAGACATCTTAAAATTTAAAAGTTGTTGTGTATTTATGGTTTTCACAAGTTCCACACTATTTTCTAGTGCAATCAATGTGGTGTACATACTGTATTCTGACATGTAGTCAAATTTTAAGTATATAACTCCGAGTGTCGTTATGTGGCGCACAAAAATGTAACCTTCCTTCAAAAGCTGCACAGCTGATATTTTATGCACACACAGCCTACAGAAAATTAGAGGGAACATTGATCCTAAGCAAATCTTAATCCGTATGTCACCCCTGGCTTTCAGAATTTAATGTTTAGCTTTGAATGCCCTACTCTCTGCCGACCCTCAGAAGCGATCGCCTAGGTTGCCTGATGGTTGGGCCAGCTCTGGAATTAATACAAAAAATTCATTCAGGATCAAGATCAAATCTACCATGCTAGTACAAACTCACACAAGGACCCTGCCTAGAAAAAGTCGGCACCGTAAATAATGCAGTGGGCCCTAAAACATCAATAAATCTATTAGGTAAACTGAACAAGCCAGATTACTACACATACGTAAAATGAAATTCCATGCTAACAGAATATCTAGTCTTGGTCACTCACACACACATACATTATAGATAGGTCTTCGCCAATAAGTGACCACAAAGTGAAAATAGAAATATGTAAATGAAAATTAAACTAAAATCTCAGAAAGCTAGGCCTGCATGCAGTGCAATACCAGAGAAACAAAAAGAAATGCATTTCCCCCTATATTGCACAAAACAAAAGACAGCAAATATCAAGACTGGCAATAGGAGGGAAGCAGCCAGAGTAATTGCTGTAGGACTCCAAGCCAGAAAGGACCTCAGACCTGTCTGAAACTTAAAAAGACACAGCTTGCTAGCAGGCTTTAGGGTTCTTCTCAGCTTTTTGCCTTGGGCTAGGCCCCAACACCAATCATTTTTTGGTCCCAGACTCTAGCTTTTATTTTTCTCAGCCTTCTCTTAGCTCTCTTTTCATAGTCTCCTCCCCATTTGCCATTTCTTCTCTTCTTGTGTCTTCACTTCCTCCCTTAGATCAGTTTTAATACTGATCCCTCACTTGGTTTGCAGCTTATTGTACTGTGAGGGCTTGTGTGCATCAGTGATGCTGAGAGTTAAGCAATTGGTAGCTTAACTACTGGCAGGGTCTCCCAAGATGGAAAGGCCTCAGCTGAGGTGACAGACCAAGACAAACTACCCATCTGGGCAGCAGCAGAATGGAATGGTGTTGGCAGCAGAGGATCACATTTCTGTGACAGCAGCAACAACACTAGAATTACCTGCACAGAAGAAAGGCCTGGCAAATCTACTTCTGAATCTTGCCATGAAAACCCAATGCATAGTCACAACAAAACAAATTGCACTATAGTGCTGAAAGATGAGACTCCCATATCAGAAGGCATTCAATTGCTACTGGGGAGGAGCTGCAGACTTTTCAGAATAAAGGCAGCATTTATGATGTGGCTGGATCAATGCACTCAAGAAGACTGACTGCTGATGTAGCTGCAGATGAAATGAGAGCCAGAAGCTGCAAAGATGTCTAACATATTGGGACATGGAACATACGAAGCATGAACCAAGGGAGTTGGAGGTGGTCAATAATGAAATGGAACGTGTACAGCTCAATCTGTTGGGTGTGAGTGAACTGAAATAGACTGGTATTGGGTACCTTGCATCTAATGATCACATGGTCTACTAAGCTGGACATGAAACATAAAGAAGAAATGGTGTTGCATTTATAATTAAGAAGAAACTTGCAAGAACTATAATGAAATACATTGCAGTCAGTGAAGGCTTAATTTCTATTTATATACAAGGAAAGCCCATCAACACAACTATAATTCAGGTATTGCCCCAACAACAGTGGCTGAAGAGGAAGATGTTGATGAGTTCTATGAACAAGTATAAGCTGAAATTGACAGAACATGCAAACAGGATATCCTGATAGTCATGGGTGACTGGAACGCAAAGGTTGGCAACAAAGAGAAAGGCAAAGTGGTTGGAAAATATGTACTTGGCAACAGAAATGAAGCTGGAGAAAGACTGATAGAATTCTGTAAGACCAATGATCTATTCATCTCAAACACCTTCTTCCAGCAACACAAGTACCAACTGTACATGTGGACCCCACCCAATGGATTGTACAGGAATGAAATTGACTACATATGTGGAAGACAATGTTGGAGAAGATCACCAACTACTAGCATGCAAGCTCAGGCTAGAATTGAAGAAGAGCAAGACACTCATGAATATAACAAAATATGACCTTGCGAATATACTACCGAAATTTAAAGACTGCCTGAAAAATCGATTTGCTGCTTTAGATACAAATGACAGAGTTCCAGAAAAGTTATGGGATGACATCAATAAGATTGTGTTGGAAGAAAATGAGAAGTCTCTACAAAAGGTGAAAAAGCAAAAACAGCCAAAATGGATGATTGAAGAAACTCTGAAAATTGCCCAGAAACACAGAGAAGCTAAAGTCAGAGGAGAAAGAGAGGCAATCGCAGAACTCAACAGAGATTTCCAACATGGAGCAAGAGAAGGCAAGGCGAAGTACTACAGTGACACATGCAATGAAATAGAATCAGAAGCTATTAGAGGAAAAACAAGATTGGCTTTTCTAAAACTACAAGTGTTAAAGAAAAAATTCCAGCCTCAAACTGTAATGCTACAAGATACTCAAGGATCCATGTTGAATGATGTTGAGGAGATAAAGAAAAGGGGGAAAGAATATACAGAGTCATTATACAATAAAGATCAAGTGGACCAACAGCCGTTTCAACCTGTATCTTATGATCAGGAACCACTGGTGATGAAAGAAGAAGTCGAAGCAGCATTGAAAACCTTATCAAAGAACAAAGCACTGGGCATTGATGGCATTCCCATTGAAGTATTACAGCAATTGGATGCAGCTGTTACCATACTTACAAGGCTCTGCCAGGAAATTTGGAAGACATCATCATGGCCAACTGATTGGAAAAGATCTGTGTTTATACCACTACTGAAGAGAGGTGATTCAATTGACTGTGGAAATTATCGCACAATTGCTCTGATCCCACATAGTAACACAGTAACATAGTATATCATGGCAGATAGTATATGATGGCAGTATGGTCCATCTAGTCAGTAAGATTCTACTGAATATTACCTGGAACGAGAACTGCCTGAAAATGCAAGCAAGGTTCAGGAAAGGGTGAGGAATGAGAGACATCATTGCAGATGTGAGATGGATCCTGAATCATAGTTGTGTTGATGAGACAAAAAAAGAATACCAAAATGATATCAATATGTTTTTTATCGACTATAGTAAGACCTTTGACTGTGTAAACCATGAGAAACTCTGGTCCACATTAAGAAGCATGGGTATACCAGAACCTGATACTTCTCTTGTACAACCTTTACATTGATCAAGAAGAAGCAACAGCTTGAATGGAACAATGAGAAGCAGAATGGTTTAAAATCATTAAAGGTGTATGACAAAGCTGCACAGTTTTCCCCTAATTTATATGCAGAGCAAATCATGAGAGAAGCAGGACTGTATGAAGACAACCAAGGTGTGAAGATTGGTGAAAGACTCATCAACAACATAGCTATACTGATGATACCACATTACTGACTGAAAGTGAAGATGATCTTTAATATTTGCTTCTCAAGATTATGGAACATAGTTGAAATAGTTGACAACTTTAACCTACTTGGATCAGCTATCAATAAAGAAACAACAAGCAGTCAAGAAATCTGGCGACGCATTGCTCTTGACAGAACGGCTATGAAGGACCTAGACAAGATTCTCAAGAGCAGAGATGTCTGTCTCCATACAAAGATTCGACTTGTTCAAGTCATGGTATTTTCAATAACGTCATATGGACGCGAAAGTTGGACAGTGAAAAGATAAACAGAAAGAAAATTGATGCCTTTGGATTATGGTGCTGGCGAAGAATGCTGTGTATATCATGGACTGCCCAAAGAACAAACCAGTCAATACTAGAGGAGATCAAATCTAAGCTTTCTTTAGAAGCTCAGATGACAAGACTTAGACTTTCATAGTTTGGACACATCAGGTGGAGAGAGAGATCAATGGAGAAAGACATAATGCTTGGCAAGTTAGATTGTCAATGCAAGAGAGGAAGGCCAGCAATGAGATGGATCGATACAATAACAGCAGCTATGGATGCAACTCTTATCAGCAATGAGCTTCCTAACTGAAGGCTGAACACAGTTTAGGACAACTATACAGAGGGTTGCCATGAGTCGACACCGACTCAATGGCACTTAACAACAATGAAACAACACTGATCTCTTCCTTTCAGTTTTCCATTTATTTTTCTGCTTCTCTATCCATATTTCACTTCTTCTTACCAACCACTCCTCAATTTCTCACTTTTTATTGTATCTAGTGATAGCTTTCCATCTATTTCCCTCACCCCAACCCTCCCATTTCCCAGCTCTCTCTCCTTCCCCAACCTCTTATTTCCTAGTCTTTCACTAACTCTCCCCCTCTCTCCTCATGTCCAGTATCAACTCCTCTATCCATCCCGCTTCCCTTTCTCCATCCATTATTTTCCTATCCCTTCCTCCATGTCCACCATCTTCTCTATGTCCCTTCCCCCATGTCCAACATCATCCCTCTTTGTCCTTTCTTTCTTCCCCCATGTCCAACTTGGAACTAAATACATTCTGACCTCAAATTTTGATTCTGATCTCCATGTATTATCTAAAATTTTTGATTGAATGTTTCAGCACCAGTTAAATGTTCAATGTATCTGTTGTTTCAACTGTAAACCTCTTTGATTACAAGATATTGTGGTATTAAAAAAACCCCACACAAATAAATAAATAAATAAATAAATAAAATGTGCCTTCATGGATTGCCACTAAATTCTGTTAGTATAGTCGTGCGTTAACAGCACAAGCTAATTCCCTCCTTAACTACTTAATGCACTTTAGTGAAAGGTCGCTTAAGTTTATTGTTGATTATTCATTTTGATTATTCGCTTATAATTCCAAGAGATCCCTTCACCTGAATACTTAAATTATCCTTCATCAGTACCATCTCACATGATTCAAAGTTTCTTATTCTTACTCCTCGAATTTCGACTTTAGTCTCTAATGTAGATACCACATTTAGAAGTGATATACTTTAATAGATGGTCTATTTGCAGGGATAATCTTTACAGTTTACTAGAAACTTTCCATTGCATGTATGCTTTCCATAGATTCTCCAATGAGAAAACCTGTGGCTATTGTAGGGAAACAACCTCTAACCTTAGTACAGGCAGTGAACCAGAGCTAAGGCTACCAACCTCCTGTCTTCTGCCTTCCAGCACCCAAAACCAGCTGTAATTGTGGTGCTAAAAACTTCGGGCCCAGTATTGAAAAGGCATTTACACAGTTTACAGCCCTGTAAACCCTGTAAATGCCTCTAAGCAGGATATTCAATGGCACTAACATGGTTAGTGCTGCTGAATATCTCCGATCTTCTCCCCTACACGCCCCGATACTAACCACTTGGCATCGGAGTGTGTCATGGGTGCTCTATTGAGGAGCGGAGGTGGCGACAGTCGATAACTGGGCAGCGGCGATAGGCAAAGCAAAAGCTCATCTTTTAGCTGCAGGAGCTAACCAGGCAGCAAGCAATATCGGCACTGCCCGGTTAGCTACTGCGGCTGGGAGATTGTGCGGCAAACCCAGATATTCAATGCCGTAGACGGCGCATAGCCTACCTAGATGAATATTGGGCCCTCCATCTCCTGTCATCAAATTAGGCTCTTCCTACCATCTAAAGCTTGCAGAAGATCAGCTCTCATCATATCCTCGGCCTATACTCTTCCTCCTCCTTCTCTTCTATAAAGATCATAGCCAGTGTGTGTTAAATCACCTGACACTGACACGTGGGGGGAGGTGGGGCTAAGCATTCTCATTGCTGTCATCACAGGAGACACTCGCTCTTTGAGAGAAAGAATGGCAGGCTGTGCAGTCGCTGGTTCTTCTTCAGCTGCGATTGCGGCCGTTTCTGCACATCTGCCCACAGGGGTTGAGATTCCCACGGGCAGACATAGGAGCGATTGGCGCCAGCAGTCGGCAAAAAAACAGTCCTTCATTAGTCAGTTTTACCATTCTTCCAGCTGCCAGCCTGCAACATACAAAACCAGCAGTTGGCAACCCTAGACTGAACTGCACTAGGGAACCTAAAAGATCAGGAAGACACCTGGAAAAACTCCCACTTAACCCACCACCTAAGCAAACACGTTGTATGAGGCACTGCAAACCATATTTGAGTTAATCCAATACATTAAATTCAACTGCAGTTAATTGTTTTTTTGTTTGTAAGTGTGTGTGTGTGTGTGTGTGTGTGTGTGGTGTGCTTCACAGTTTTGCACTTCACAGATGCTGAGGGATAATTCAGTCAGTGCATTATTTATGTCCTGCTCCTGCTTTTACGGTAAACCATGTGTTAGGAAGTCAATCAGGTGGGTGTTGGGAGAAGAGATAGCAAGGCTTAGAAGGCCTTGTAACCTTCCTTCACGCAATGTCCTTTGTCTTTCCCTGTTGCCTGTCCTGAAGGTGGCTGCACTCTGGCTGCTCAGGTGCTTTGATTAGCCTGAAAGGGCACAAATATTAATGATTATTATTGCTATGTTACTCTTTGCAGCACGACAAACCACAAATCAAGTCTTTAAACTCAGGGGAGGGATGGAACCCTTACATTAGCAATGCCAACAAAAGAATGTTTTAGGTAATTAATTCAGCAGACAAATGTGTTATGATATTCTATTATTCTGTTTTTTATTTAACTGCTGAGGAGATCTTAGTATAATCCATGCCACTTTGAGGGGTTCCTTTCAGCGGCTAAGCACATTGGCTGGTAAACTGGAGACACAGCTTCCAAGAGCAAATTCAATTCTTTCTGTCTCAACTCTCGGGGGGTGATCAGGGTTCCTGAATCAAGACCCAAATACACTGGGAGGCCTTTGGCATCTACACTCCACTCACTCCAGTTTCCTTTCTCTTGATCTGTTTCTCTTTTTTTGGAAGAAAAAGAGGACATAAACACTTGAAAATACTTCAATAAAGTCCAGGCCAGAAATCTGGTGTTCTGAACAAAAAAATTGACTTAGAATTATTTAAGAGTTACTGATAACAATAACAAAAATAGCTATAGGCAGAGATTAGAAAAATCTATACAGCGAGTCGTATCAATCCTTTCTCCTTGCTCTATGGTTATCCCTGGTAGGGGGAACTTCCTTCTGCACAATATTCTTTCAGTGTACCTCTGAACTAGAAGCTGATGTATAGATATAGGTCCCTGGTGCAGCACCTTCGAAACTCCTTGCTCTGGTCTCACTTGGTTTCAGAGATGTTCCTCTGGATCCCCTCCCCTTTTTGTCTTTGGATCCACGGCTCCCAGATGTTCTGTTACTTTACTCCTTCTCTCCACTGACCAGGACTGGACTGGCTTCTCTCCTCCTGACCAGGGGGTGTGCTGGCAGGGTTCACCAGGACAAAGTGGATATCGGGCACAAGGCTCAAGCAACCTTAGTCACCCCCCAACCTCACTGTTCCCTTCTGATGCGGTATCTAATTAGGTGGATCCATATTGATGATATGATAGCAAAACCAGCTAAAGACAGCCTTTAGGTGGGGTTTTTATGGTTATGAAAAAATAGAACAGTGAATTTGCATTAAATTCTGCCAGAAACTTGAAGATTCATGCAAAGAGACTTATGACAAGTTATAGCAAGTGTATGGCGATGAATGCTTGAGTTGTGCTCGAGTTTATGACTGGTACAAACGTTTCCAAGAGGGCCGCCAAAGTGCTGACAGTGATGAACGTTTTAGAAGCCATCCACGAGCAGGAATGAAGACAAAGTTGAAGCAGTGTGTGCCGCAATACGCTCAAATCGTCGAATGACTATCAGGGAGCTTGCTGAGGATATGGTCATCAGTTTTGGGTCAGTACAGTTCATTCATACTGTCGATTTGAGGATGAGATGTGTGTCTGCAAATTCATGCTGAAATTCCTATCTCCTGACCAAAAAGAAGATCGACTATCTGCAGCCAGGGAGTTGTTGGAATGTGTTGAAAATGGCTCAGATTTCATCAAAAAGATTCTTACTTATGATGAATCATGGGTTTATGGTTATGAAACTAAGGTTCAATCCTCATAATGGAAGACTCCAGACTCTTCCAGATCCAAGAAAGCCTGTTGGGTGAGGAGCAATGTCAAGGTCATGCTCGCAGTTTTCTTTGATTATCAGGATATTGTTCATCATAAGTATGCTCCAAAAGGCCAAACCATCAATAAGGAGTACTACATCCAAGTTCTGATTCATTTGGGAGATGCAGTTCGTCGTATGAGGCCAGAGTTGCACAAGAATGGTGACTGGTTGCTTCATACGATAAGCGGGGGGGGGGGGGGGGGGGGGGGGGGGGGGGAGGAGTCTTGATTTCTTGTGAACATGATTTCAATTTTTTTGAAGTTGATTTGAAGGTTATTTTTGCCTAGCCAGGAATCTGCTTTGAGAATACAGTCAATCATGTTGTGGTAAATGGGGTTCTTTGTATTTACTAGGACAAATAACATAATATCATCAGCATATATGAGGTATCCTATTTTGTGTTTTCTGAAGATTGAGCAGATTGGTTGCAGGTAGAGATTGAAAAGGAGGGCTGATAATGCTGAGCCTTGGGGAATTCCTTGTTCTTATGTGGTTATAGATGATTCTTGGTCAATCCTAACATATTGGAATCTGTTGGTAATATATGATTTAAACCATTGAAAAGCAGTACCAGATATTCCTAATTGTGCTAGTCTAGCGAGGAAAGTATCATGATCCACATTGTCAACGACTGAGGCAATGTCTATGAAGACAAGAACAAAAACCTGATTAGTATTATCCGTACTGGTGTTCATCAAGGGGAGAATTTGTGTCAATGAAGTCTTGCAACTGTGTATGGACTATTTTTTAAATGATTTTTGCTAGGAAGGGGATGTTTGCAATTGGCCTATAGGAGGTAGGATCATCTCTGTTAAGGGATCTATTCTTGAGTATTGGACGAATGGAGGAGAGTTTGAGATCATTCGGCATTGTTCCCTGAAGGAAAGATTGGTTAACCATAATGAGAATGATGGGGACTAGCTTGGATTTAGTTGCTTTTATCCAAGCTACAGGGCATGGATCCAGGTGTGAAGTGGTGGTGTTAATTTTGGTAATGATGTCAAGTAACTGCTTTTCCTTGCTAGTATGGAGAGTGTTCCATTTATTGGGGAAGAATTGACTTACTTGTGAGGAAGTAGTTGTAGGGTTTTTTACATTTTAGTTTAGAGGCAAAATGGTTGTCAAGGATTTGAGGGTTCATGGCAGTTTTGGGTACCTCATGAGCGGGATTGTTCATTGTTTGTTGGAAGCCTCGGTCTTGCATGGATTCCAAGAACGCTGTAGAATGTTGGAGAGGGAGTGAGGCTAAATTAAAGTCTCCAAGGATGATATGAGGTTTATTCATGTGGGAAGTGCAGGCTGATTCTAGGATTGTTGTGAGGTTATTGTGGTTATTGGTGGGTGGCCTATAGAGGAGGCAAATTGCTAGGCTTTTATTCTCAATTTTAAGATCTCATCCATCACAATTATTACAAACACTGATAGATGCATTTAAACCTATTTTGGAGAATATAAAGACTCCACCCCCTCTTTTGGTGTCCCTGGGGCAGTTAAATAGTCTGTATCCATTTGTGTTTAATTGGTTTATGAGGATGGCATCGTGTTCAGGGAGCAATGTTTCTGTGATACAAAGTATATCTGGAGATTTGTCTATTAAGAAGTCATGAATTAAAGGTATTTTATTCCTTACAGATCGTGTGTTCATTAGCATGAATCTTATAGGATTAATAGGTTCTGACTGGTTAAGAGGTTTGTTATAATTGGTAGGGCTGATGTGTATTAGTCTCTGGTGGGGTTTGTACTTATGGTAGCTACTATCTCTGGAATTTCTATGGTTGTGAATGTAGTAGATTTGGTTGTTGTTGGGGCGGTGATGAATGATGGGGATGGGGTGGTATGGGAAGGGTTCTGCAGGGTCAGGAAGTGCGTTAGCTAATGTTGTAAGGAACAGAAGAATGTAAATAGCATGAATTATAGGGAGTTTAATTTCAATCTTTGAATGGGCCATAGCGAAAATCAAGCTACAATAAATGGCACAGTGGAGGAGCAGGAAGGGGTTACCATGCACAGACGACAAAAACAGTATTGAGAGCGATGTGGGGCCCTAACTACATTATAACAGAGTAATAGAACGGTCCAATAAGAACGGTATGGGAGCAGCATAGGATACTATAGGTTGCTGCAGAGATGAATGCAGTGAAGTGGACCTTGCTATTGCTGGAGATCAAAGCCTAACTAACATTGTTTTAATTAGAGCATGTAGATTTAGCATAGTAACAATGTTTCAAGTTACAGTAAGATTGCTTAGCGATGACTAGACAAACTAAGTACATTTAGTGAAGATTATTTGGGTACAAGCAATGGTACAGCGCTTTGAATGACAATAAGTAGGAGAAGAGTTGTTTCAGCAAAAGTAGTATCGTGTTAAAACGGCAGACTTGGGGGGGGGGCAAGTAGAAATCTGAGGGGAAAGGCAAAAGCTGCGACTAGTTTTTAAAAACAGAGTTGATGAGTGTATACAAGGATAATGCAGGTGCTACTAGACTTGCATTACAATTGGTTGCGTTGTAGTAGTGCAAAGTAATAGAGGTGTTGTTGTTGTTGTTAAGTTGCATCGAGTCGGAGTCGACTCATGGCGACCCTCCGGATAGCTATTCTAAATTGTGTTCGGTCTTGAGTCAGGCGGCTCATTGTTGACAGGCTGGTACCCGTAGCTGCTGTTATTGTATCGATCTATCTCATTGCTGGCCTTCCTCTTTTGCGCTGACCTTCTATCTTGCCAAGCATGATGTCCTTCTCTAATGATCGCTCTCTTCGCATGATGTGTCCAAAGTATGAAAGTCGAAGTCTTGTCATCTGAGCTTCTAAAGAAAGCAAGAAAGGTACTGCCTGTGAATACACATTAGTGGGAGTATAAATCGAGATTAGAATTGTGTAGCAGACTCTAAGAGTGTTCGAAATCGGTATTGAGTCTCTCAGGTTGCGTTGCTATAAGAATAACTTCTTTGTCGAGTTAGCTTCTGTTGTTGGACGAAATATCTTCAGAATTCAGATGCACTGATGACTTTTGATGTTTTCGCCACAGACTCATGCCTAAGGGCCCTCTGGCGAGGCTCCCAGGCATGGGCCCTCCAAGCATGCGCACGCCTGTGGCATGCTGCTTTATAAATGGCTGTGCAGCGCCCCGATTGGGCCTTGGAGGGAGCAGCGGGAGGGGCAAGCAGCTCACGCTTCTTTCCCGATGCTGGATCGGTGGTCTTGGAGGAGTCCGGAGGTGAAAGGCTTCCTTTAGCCGGCTTGCTGCTTTTTAAATGGCTGTGCAGTGCCCCATTTGGACCTTGAAGGGAGGAGTGGGAGGGGCAAGCAGCTCCTGCTTCTCTCCCGATGCAAGATCGGTGGTCTTGGTGGACTCTGTACACACAAAAAATACACACGACAAAACACATGCACAAGACACACTCACACCGTCACACAGGTAATGTAGGTACAAACAGACGAGCATGTGCATGCACCCACACATATAGAGAGAATGGAAAGAATTCAATGATCCATACTCTACATGCTTTCCCCACTTATTTTCAGGAAGTTGTTATTCATTTCCTTTTCTTCTGGTCCTGTATTTTCATTGGTAGAGTTCTCTCAGTAATTTGGCAGCACAATATTGTATTTGATTTATTGCTGTGATTTCAATAGATAATCCCTTTTTGTGGTTTATGGCCTTATTCATCTTACTTATCATACTCTTAACTTTAGGTGTTATTTTCAACTTGTCATCTTTTTCTTGCCTGGAACCCAGCATATTCATCTTTTTCTACATAGGAGCCCAAACATTAATTCCTCCACCTTTGGTTCTTTCTCCAGCCTTTCTTCTTCCTCTTAAGTTGGCCTGTCTTTCATTTATCTCGTTCTCCTTTCTTTCTGGGATCTCTATCACAGCCTTCCTTCTAGTACTGCGCTCTGAGCTTCCCCTTTTCAGGGTTGGCTACCATTAGGCGAACTAAGTGGTCATGTAGAGCGCCAACGTTTGGAGGGTGTCCCGCTCCTGCCGCTGTCACGCCTTTCCGGGTCCTGCAATGGCAGCAATGACAATAAAACAACAAAGAAGCGCTTAGCTGAGCCTGAACCGCTGGGTGCTGGTGCTGCCTTTTGAAACTTCAGCTGGTCCTGCCCCCTCCGACGGTTTGCGTGGGGGCAAAACCGGATGGCCTTTCAGAGCACAGCACTAGCATGCAGCGGTTCAGGCTCTGCTAAGTGCTTCTTTGTTGTTTAATGATTATTGCCGCCGCTGCAGGTCCTGGAGAGATGTGGCAGTAAGAGCGGGAGCAGGAGTGCAAGCAATAGGGCAGCAAGAATGGGGGGGGGGGGTGTCACCTAGGTGCCTCATAGCCTTACACCAGCCCTGCCTCCCCCCCCCCTCTATCATCAACCTTCTTGCTGATGTTCCTTCCTGTCGCTCTTCTTTCTCTTGCTGATTCAGTTCTTCTTGTGCTCCTTTCTGGATCCTCTCCTTCTCCCGGTGCACCGGCCTTTCTTCCTGATGCCCCTTTCCAAACCCCCTCTTTTTTTTCTGAATCAGCTTGTCTTCTGTTGATTCTTTGAGACTCCTCATTCTTTTCCTGTCTATATCTTTTTTCTGATGTTCCTGCGTGGGTCTCCTTTCAATATCTTTTTTTTACAGAAGCCCTGAATTGTTGTAAGATGTTATCACTGACGTACTTCTTTATTTTGCTGTTTAAAATTAGGGATGTTAAATGTTTGTGCGTTGCTTTTATGCAGTTTTTCCTGTGACAATATTCCAATTTTTCATGATCCCTTGTATATTGTCTACTTTAAATGTAGGTTTTGTAGATAAGAGTGTTGTGTGTCGTCGAGTAAATGCCGACTTCTAGCGACCCTTCACCTGGGATTTCTTGGCAAGGTGTGCTGCTGCTGAATTTTATGTGCATTCGCTTTGACCTCTGCAACAAATATGGGTATCATGCTACACATGTATGTGCATACACAATGATGAGAAAGGTTTGCAATCCCCAAGTATAAAAATGAGAATTATAACTTTTTACCATGATACTCCTGTTTAAGTGAGAATGGTCTTTTCTTATGCATTAGAATGGGTATAAATTAAAAAAATTCTGTGCTTCTTAAGACAATAATTTATAAAGTAGGAACGATGAAGGTAATTTCATAAATGCCTTCTGAGTTAATGTGCATATTTGAGGTCTATTTTATAAAGTGACGTTTGCATGGACTTTACTTTGTAAAATAGGTCATAAGTGGTGTGAAATCTAGGTGCAAATGCCTGAATCTAGATTTTTCAGGAGCACATATTAAATTCTAATAGTTTATAACTTCCGCATGTAAATTTGTGCTCCACCTATGCTCCACCCACACTCCGCTCTGTGGATGCCCATAGTGAAAGTACACGCAATAGGACTTATGCACGTGATTCCAGAATAGCGACCACCTAAAGTATGTGGGTAAGTGTCCATTCACGCATGCAAGCCTTTAAAAATAGTGACTTACATATGAAAATTGTGGCTATCTTTATGCGGCTCCTTTATAAAATCATCCTCAGGAAGACTAATCCAAAGGTAGTAGGTGGAATAGTAAATGAATCCCTTATTTCCTTAGCACATTTTCTTGACTAATTAGAATCAAGAGCTTAAATAAATGGGTAATAAGTAAACCACTCTGCAGAAATCTGCATGATTGAGTTTGGGCATCCTGTCCCATGCTGTTGTTCCTAAGTGCCATTGAGTTGATGTTGATTCATGGTGACCCTGTGGATAATCGTCTTAAAATCTTTTCAGTCTTCAATTAGGCAGCTAATTGTTGATAGAGTGGCATATATAGCTGCTGTTATTGTATTGTTCCATCACATTGCTGGCCTTTCTTTTTTTGTGCTGACCTTCAACCTTGCCAAGTATGATGTCTTTCTCTAATGATCTTGCTCTTCGCATGATGTGTCCAAAATATAGAAGTTGAAGTCTTGTCATTTGAGCTTCTAAAGAAAGCTTAGGTTTGATCTCCTTTAGTACTGACTGTTCTTTAAGCAGTCCATTGTATACAAAGTATTCTTCAATGACCTCCTTCTTTGTCTAACTTTCACATCCATATGACTTTATCGAAAATACCATGGCTTAGACAAGTTGCATCTTTGTATGCGGAGAAATGTCTCTGCACTTGGGAATCTTTTCTAGGTCCATCGTGGCCATTCTGCCAAGAGCAATGCATCTTTGGATTTCTTGACTGCTTTTCATTTCTTTATTGATTATTGATCTAAGAAGGTTAAATTTGTCTTCTATTTCTAATTTTTCTCCATCAAAGATGAAATTATTGATTTTGCCAGTTGTCTTCATGTAAAGGTGCATTTGTCTTCTTTATTTAAAGGTGCAGGCCCATTTTAAGACTATGGGGTATGTTTACTAAACAGCGGTAGTGGCTTCTGTGCGATATCAGAGCCGCGGCCCCCATTGATTTCAATGGGGCTGCAGCTCTGATATCGCACGGAAGCCGCTACCGCTGTTTAGTAAACATACCCCTATGTTCCTTGATCTTGAGAAGCAAATGTTTCAGATCATCTTCACTTTCAGCCAGTAATGTGATATCATCAGCATAGCGAAGGTTGTTGATGAGCCTTCCACCAATCTTCATACCTCTGTTGGCTTCATACAGTCCTGCTTCTCTGATGATTTATTCTGCATACAAATTAAAACAGTATGTGGAAAGTATACATTCTTGTTGTACACCTTTGCTAATTTTAAAACATTTTGTTTCTCCTTGTTCTGTCTGAACTGTTGCTTCTTGATCAATGTAAAGGTTGTGCATGAGAACTATCAGGTGTTCTGGTATACCCATTCTCTTAATGTGGCCCAAAGCTTTTTATGATTTACACAATCAAAGACTTTGCTGTAGTCAATAAAATATATATAGATATCATTTTGGTATTCTTTTATCTTTTCAAGAATCTATCTTACATCCTTGATGATGTCTCTTGTTCCTCACTCATTCCTGAAACCTGCTTGCAATTCAGGTGGTTCTTGTTCCAGGTATGGTTGTAGTCTCTACTGAATGATCTTGAGAAGAATCTTGCTGGCATGTGAGATCAGAGTGTTCAATAATTTCCAGTCAGTCAGATCACCTTTCTTATTATTGGTATGAACACAGATCTTTTCCAGTCAGTTGGCTATGATATTGTCTTCCAAATGTTATGGCAGAGCCTTGTAAGTATTGTAACAGCTGCATCTGATTGCTGTAATACTTAAATGGGTGCTTTGTTCTTTGATAATGCTTTTAATGTGACTTCAACTTCTTCTTTCATCCCAAATAATTCACGATCGTAAGGTACAGGTTGAAATGGCTGTTGATCCATTTGATCTGTATGGTATAATGGCTCTGTGTATTCTTTCCACCTTTTCTTGATCTCAGCATCATTCAACATGGATCCTTGAGAATCGTTTAGCATTCCAATGTGAGGCTGGAATAAAGGTCCAAAAGATTTTGAGTTTGGTCTTCACCATAAAAGGTGCTGGGAACTCATCATGCCATGATCAAAAGAATTTCTGAGGACCTACGAAAAAGAGCAGTTGATGCCCATCTATCTGAACAAGGTTACAAGATCATTTCTAAATGTTTGGGGCTCTGTATAGTGTACCTGCTGTCAGACATCTACAAATGGAAAATGCTGAACACTACAGTGACTGTACCCAAGAATGGCTTTCCTGCCAACATCACCCCAAGAGTAAACCATAAAATCATCCATGAAGTCACAAAGAACCCTTTAAAGTACATTGTTTCTGCAACATTTTGTCTGGGCTTTACTTTTACTGATTAGTTGATTTCACACTTTATTTGCTTCTTTTTGTAAATACTAAATTATTATTTTGAGGATTTTGTCTAATAAAGGCGTTGTATTATACTAATCCCCTGGCGTGGACTGAGAGTTTCTTAGAGTTTTTGAACTGTTGAAGTTTTTCCTTTTAAGCCAGTCAGCGAGGGGTTTGGGGGCATCTGCCTCCCCCTGTCCACCAGGACTCCTTATTTTGTATTTTCCACTATTTTTGTGTACCCTCTCATTCAAACTCTGACCGCACTGAAACAGGGTCTACAGAGAAAATCATATCTGTTTTATATCCAAAAATTCTAAAGAAGACCTTCAGACCACCTGTCCATGAGCTGAAGCCTAGCTGAAAGTAGGTAATGCAGTGAAATAACAGCCCTAAATATTCAAGTAAATCTGCAGAATGTCTACAGAAAAAGAGATTTTGAATTTTGGACTGGCCCAGCCAATGTCCCGACCTAACCCCTATTGAAATGTTGTGGCAGGAACTGAAGCAACCTGTTCATGCAAGGAAGCCCTCAAATGTCAAAAAGTTGAAACAGTTCTGTATGGAAGGCTGGGCCAAAATTCCTCAAAGATGATGTGGGAGACTGATCAACAGTTTCAAGGAATGTTTAGTTAAAGGCTTCTTACTGCTCAAAGAGGTGTCACCAGTAACTGAATGAAAAGCTCACATACGTTTTCACAGAAGGATACTTATTGTTGAATAAATAATCAAAATATATCCTCTTTGTCTGAGTATTATTAATGGGATTCTCTTATCAGTGTTTAGATTAGGATCCAATCCTATTTCGAATATAAACTGTGCTAAAATACAGACCATCCCTGGGGACTCATAAATATACATTGGACACGCTCATTTTATTTCCTCTGCTCGGTTCCAGACCTTGCTAATATCAGGAAGGGGACGCTGCATTTCCAAAAGTGGATACGGAAGTTCATGCCTATTGTGATCAAGCTGATAGTATATTTTGTGATTTAGAGTGGGGGACTGCAAAGAAGAATTATGTAATGTTTCCTGTGATATCTATGGTATCTGAGCCACATTTCTAAACATAGGATGTGTTCGCTTGTATTCACTGATGTCAGCAAATAACTTTATGCTGGAAATTGTTCAGAGCCCTACTTATTATAAACTAGCAAAGTGTGACAGAAGCATTTTTAGGGAATTTCTAATCTATTGCTTTGCTGATATTTCTTCCAGATTAGGGTAAAGAAAAGGGACTAATAAGGAGGGCAGCGGGTGTGATTAGGGGAGGGGGAAGGAAGGTGAGTTTACAGTACAGGTTAAGGTGAGGAAGGCAGGAGGGTGAGGTAAAGTAAGGGTTTAGGTTAGAGAAAAGAGTGCGGGAGGATGAGGTTTCAAATTAGAGCAAATGGGTGGGGGTGAGCTTAGAATATGGGAAAATAAGGAAATGGAAGGAGGGCGGTGTATGTCTTTCGGGGTATGCATCTGGGTAGGATTGGCAGTCTAGAGCAGATGTTAGTGCGGCCAGGCCTGGGCATGCTGCTACTGCCTGCTTCCTGCCTCCCTCCTCTGCTTCCCCTGTTTTCAGACGTGCTCAGACACAGAAAGGGCCAGCGGCAGCTGTTTAGTATTCTGGGCACTTGCTGCTGCCTCACTCCGGGAAGGACAGAAGCTGCGTGGAGGACTGAGATCAGCAGAGCAAACTTATGCAAGCCTGACCTAGGGAGGGGGTGCAGCATCTACCTGCTGCTTTCCTCCATGCAGAAGGGGAGGGGGCGGGCATGTGCCTAGTGTACTCCTGAACGCATACAGCGAGGGGATCTGCACTTGCTGTGCATCTTCACACACACACACACACAAGGGTTTCCCTTTCACTATCCCTGGAGACCTGTCTCTAGAGGTATCTCCCTGCCATCTCTTTCTTCCCCATGAGAGCTGTCACCATATCTGATGTTACCTTACACTGATTCATGGGGGGGGGGGGGGGGGACGACGACGACGACGACTATCTTTTAAGGCAGCTGGAGCAGGACAAAGGCAGCTCATTCCCTCTTCCTGCTGCTAGGACAGCCTGAGATTTTGCCAAAGATCTTCTCCCTCTCTCTCTCTCACACACTTTTTGCTCTTTCCTTCTTCCTTTCTCCACTGTCCCTTCTTACCCTCTCTTCCCTTGTCCAGTTCCCCTTCCAAAGCCATGTTTTTTCTTTTTTTCTAGTTCTTTCTGCCTTTTCTCCTCTTATTTCCCCCCTCTGCCTTTCCCCTCATGTAGCTCCCTATCATATCCTCTCTTACTCTAGCTGCAAATCCCCCCTTCTCTCTGCATCTCCCACTCTTCAACCCCCCCCCCCACCTCCTCTCTGTCCCCTTCCATCGCCCTCTCCTGTGCGTGCATTGTTGGTGTGTGTGTGTGTATGCGTGCGTGTGCTGCTTTTTGTTCCCCTTTCATTGGGTGTCACAGTTTCCTCTGCAGCCAATGGCAGGGTGTGCAGAGACCTGCCTGAAGGGTGTCCTCATCCCCGAGAAGCGCTGCCACTTGTGATATGCGGCTGTCTCCCTCTCCTCCCTGGCCTGCTTCTGTCCTTTCTTCCCCGTACAGAACCTTCAGCCCTGGCTGAAGAGAGCGAGGGGGCGCGTGCGCCGGCTTGCAGAAAAGCCAGCCCGGCTTGCAGAGCTGTGCACCACTGCCGCCGCCGGCTGCAAAGAGCTCTCTGCTCGCTATCTACTTCTAGTGTGGGTGCATTTGCTATCCAGCTCCAGGGTGATTTTTTTTGTTGTTGGCTCTCCTCGGGGAAAGAAGACGGGGCTTGTTATTTTGAAGCACTGGCTCCGGCGTTTTCGGGGAAGCGATGATTTTGGGTAAGTGGGAAGTTTTCTGTGGCTTCTGCTCTGTGTCGCCGCTGCCTCTCGGCTCTGTCACGCTCTTTCGAGCGGAGTGTGGTCCTGGGACAAAGTGAAGCGCTTGAGGAGTCTTAAGCATGACAAGAGGCTGCATCACACGTCAGGTCAAGCGAAAGCATGCTCTTAGGGCCGGTAACACTGACCAGGAAAAGGAAACGCCAGCAGAACTCTGAAAAGAGGGTTGGGGGGGGGGGGGCGGAGGGGGTCGGGGCAGTGTTATAATAGGGATCACTTCCACAAGAAAAGACATGGAAGGCCAGCGTGGGAGGGGACTCTTACAGGCTAACTTTTCCTATCAAACATAACTTCTTCAGAAAACAGTATATTGGGTCTTGGGTCAGCAACAGATGATTCTTAAAAGAGGGATGGCTTCTATAGGAAGGCAGTGTTGGATAGAGTCTGCTCTTATAAGAGGACTTTGAATGGAATGGATTCTGCGGGCTGCATCATGCATTGATTCACAGTGGCCCATCAGATAGTTCTCTAACTCCCCAGTTCATCTCGCTAAACCTGCTCGAGTAAAGCATGCAGGAAATGTGCAGCCCACCAGCTATACAGACCCCTTTGAGACGTGTGACACTGATTCCATTGACCCCTTAAAAAAGCGTAACACTGAAGCCATTGACCACTTACCAACTGCAGTGACCCACTTAGAGATGCGTTAAGCTGATTGCATTGGCCCCTTAAAGAACTGTTACTCCGAGTGCACCGTTACCCTGACCCGTTTGCGATTTTAAGTTGTTCAGTAGAAGTTGCATGGATGGAAATGCAGCCCCCCCCTCCCCCTCTCTCTGCTGCTGCAGTCAGGCAGGGATTGGCGGGATTTCTGGGGAGTGTGGCAGGCTGTTGCCTCTCGCCTCCGTTCCTTCGACCTGTGGACGCAAAGAAAAAGCGAGGCAGGGCGAGCAATTGTAACCAGCCTGGAGAGAGCAGCAAGACCTCTTGCATTTTATTGTTGCCCCCTGCCCCCCCCCCCCTCCTTCTATAGCTCTTTCAGCGCTGCTTTTGCTCCATTGGTAATCTGGTTGTTATTTTGCAAGTGCTGTTAACGAGTATGAGAAAAGTCACATCGTTCTAAGATCCCTAGCTCCAAGAGCTTACACTTGTGCAGTCAGCTGAGAAAGGAGAGGTATCCTGTTGTGACCTTGCTCCCATTTGCCTCCAACCGTACTCCACCCATACACATCTAACATACTAAGAAGTGGAGGAACCAGCAAATCTCTGCCATCAGTTTAATGATGTTACCACATATTTTTTTTCAGCCTGCAGCCTGGTTATATTGCCCAGTGATTATACTGCTGCTGATTTGTATTAACCCTTGTGAGACAAAGAGGGTCAAGGAGGTGAGTCTGACCTTCCCAGACCAGTGATGCCGCTCCAAGCCTCTGTTGTGCACTGTGATTCTGTGGCTGAATTTGCTCTCATTTTCAGATTCAGGGGACCTGGAACAATTTTTAGAGTGAGGGGTGGGTGTGTGGGAAAACTCTTTTTGAGCCATATGTAATGGAAGCCTGCACAGTGCGGCAGCCCCCTTTTTGCTAGCCTATAGACTTGGAAAAGCTCATAGACTATCCCGTGGAAGGTATTATTCTTCTGTGATGGCAGCGTCTGTGAAATTATTAATTTGAGATGTCATTTTTCTTTTTATTGCTCTGCTGGACACCTCGCTGTAGCAGTCCTTTTGGGCACCATGTCATTTGCAGCTAGCAGGAATTTTCCTCTTTTTCTTTCTCCTGGGCTTGGCTATTGCAGTGATGGTTCTTGGCCAAGAGGCACAAGAGCCGGCTGGTAGGCATTCACTGGGACTCATTCTCTCCCTCCAAAGGGCTGATCTGTTTTCTAGTCAGTACACAATATTTTGATCTCACCAATGTGATCAGCGAGGACTTGAGCTTTGGCAGCCGATAATGAAGCAAGGATTCTTCCTGACATTTTGTGTTCTTGAGTTGGCGCACAGAGAGGGGAAGAGACTTTCTGAAGGGCACACGCTCAGTGACTGAAGTTGTAGTGGGACATCCAGCCACATGGTTGACTGGTGTCGAGTTACTGTTTTCTGTTTGTCAGCTTTGCCTGGGCACAGAAGGTAAGGAGTATAATATGAAAATGTCTGTGGTGGGAGGAAGAAGATGCATTTGGGATGTAAGCGCATAAACCAGGACTGGTCAAAAGTCTCTCTCTAGGAATATGATCACTTGGTAGTTCTGTCAGCTGCTTTATCAGTGCTTCAGCCAGAAAGGAAATGGCTTCTGGGATATGTTTACATACAGATGTGTTAGGGATGTGATTTGAAGCGGCATTTTAGAAAGGGCGTCCAAGCGCAATCTGCGACATCCAGAGCAAAATATGCAGCAAAACGCTGGAAATGTCCACATAGACGTCCCTGCTACAAAACCTTTTGGCGGGGATGTGTCTCATGCTATTTTACATATGGGGATGTCCATCAGCATGACCAGAGCCGGCCTGTTCACTAGGCAAACTAGGTGGTTGCCTAGGTCAGCCGGCCTGTGTGGGCGGTGGTAGTGGTACGGATGGACAGCGGCGGCAGCAGCATCCCTCCAGCTGCCGCCGATTCCGTTTGTGGGAGGGAGGCAAGCAGTGGCAGTATTTCCAAAAGAAGTGACAAAAAGCCGCTGCTTTTGGAAATACTGTCACTGTACGCCTCCCCCTCCCAAGACAGAATCGGCAGCAGCTGGAGGGGTGGTGGTGGCGTCAGGGGTGTGGCAACGCCAGGGTGTCCCTTGGGCCGGCCCTGGGCATGACAAAATGAAAACAAGAGCCCTCATTCCCTGTTAGTGTTGTCAAAAAGGAAAAGATGGGAGATATGAGTGTACCCCCTTCTCCACACCCTTCGGATGCTTGGCGGGCAAAACAAGCACTTTTCTAATGCCTATTCATGCCTGGAGCAGGTATCAATTTTGATGTGGCTTGGGATGTGCAGGGCATTTCTGAGACTGGGCGAGGATGTCCACTTTCTCAGGAACACCTTGGACACACCTGCCACGCCCCCTTTCTGATGTGGACATCCCTTGCAGGGGACGACTTTGAGACCACTTTCTAAAATGGTTCTGGGGCTGTCTCCATGCTTTGGATGTTTCTAGCCTGTGTTTGAACATCCAAAGCACGAATAGGGCTTCTAATATAACCCTTGTAATAGGTAAGGGCCCTAGTGTTAAAAGTTAGGAGCTATACCCATGCCTTAGAGCTGAGTGCCTCTGTATCTCTGGCCCCGTCCTCTGGCCTTAGAGGTGAGAGGCTCTGTACTATCCTTGTGTCCATTCCGTGATCCACCCTGTACCTTTTTAAGTGAAATTCCTAGTTCACTATGCTGTATTGCGGTTTCACAGTTTCTATGGTCTGTGTATTAGGGCACCAGGGAAGATTATTCTGTGTAGTTAGAGATATAAACCATTTTTTGCATAGATAGAAAATGGGAAAGACCTTTACTACCTTTGGCCCCAAGAAAGAAAACTGAAAAGTAGAAAATCTTACCTTGACCTCTTTGGAAATACATCTGGTATTTCATAGTTTAAATCAGGGGTCCACAAACCTTCCACATGAAGGGTCTCATAGGACATTTGAAATCACTGAGAGGGCTGGATGGGAGCTGGGTCCCCTCGGGAGAGTGGGGACCATATCTGGTGACCCTTTCAGTGATTTCAAGTGCTGGGAAGGAGGGAGACAAGGGGTAAGGTTTCTAGGAGATGATGTTATACAATTCTTCCTCTGTTCACACACCTTCCCCGTGGATGACGGGATGCGGTGTGTATGTGTGCACATTCTCTTCCATTCAAACCGTGCCCCCCCCCCCCATACACGTTCTTTCTTTTCCCTCCCATCTCAATCTTGCCATTTCCTTCACTCTTTGACTTGCGCCTCTTTCCCTCAAGTCCTGCAGCATCAGAGCAGGGCAAACCTGCACAGACCTTCCCAGTGCTGCATCACCGAGAATGAGGACTTGCCACCTTTCCCGCTAATGACCATACCTAGCCCACAACAGAGGTGAGCCGGGGCTAAACTGTAATCATGGGGGTCAGAGGCGGTTGGATGAGTTCACTTTTGGCAGGTTCAGCAGTCTCAGGTTCTGTGCGCTGTGGTTCTTCCTAGCTTTGCTATGCTCTCACCTTATTCCTGGAGCCGTTGCGCTTTCTCAGCAGAAGGAAGGATGAGGAGAAACTCAGCAGAAAGGGAGAGAGGAAAGGACTGCTGAGACTGAGGCTGAGTTTCTCAAGGTCTCCTGGCTGAAGAAGGGAGAGAGAGAGAGAGACACACACACAGAGTGGAGAATGTGGGCAGCCCCCTCTCCCCCTAGAGCAAAAAACCTGCCTCCACAGGCCAGGGGACAGGAAGAGCATGAAAGGCCAGAAAATCTTGCTTCAAGGGCTGCATCAAGCCCCCAGACCATGGAGACCCCTGGCTTAAACACGCAAATGCTGTTTGGTTTACTTTGGGAATATTTGCTGAGGTGGGCAGGAATCCCAGGGAGACTTGCATGCTGCGTCTGTGGGTTCAAACTCCAGAAACTCTGAGCTTAAACTTGCACTTATGAACATCTTAAAAAGCTAGTTTAATTCAGCTGTAGAGAGACAGTGTGCTTACAGTAAACATTTCGCTCTATGAATGGGAATACAATAAATGCATTCTGTTGTGAAGCAGAAAGGTTTTTTGGATGAAACTCCTCCCCACTTGCATATGCAGGGACAGGTCTGGATGTGTAAAAACTCTTCTGCCATAGCACCTTAGTTCTGTCCTCCATCTTTCCTTGCTCTTCTGGTACTGAGCCCTTCAGACAGACACACACAGCCTTGCATCTTAATCCTGCCCTGCAGCACTTCCTGCTTTTTCTGTACTGAGATCCTTGCCCCCCTCATCTCTAGAGCTTTGCCCGTGCATCCTAGTCTCCCTGAGCAGAAGCTGATCGTTATTTGAAGTGAAGTTAGGGGAACATCCCCTGTCACTTAAAATTATAAAATGAATTTCATTTGTGCCTGAAGCTAGATCTGGGCTTTGACCTGCACAGGCCAAAGGTCAGTTCATTAACCCACTGAGGCATCTTTCCCATTAAAGGAAAAAAATGATGTGGAAGGTTCTTATCCTGCACTGTCTATGTAACTCCACACTATTGTCAGAGATGCTTATCATTCAACTTTGCACTTTACTCGTTTGCTGAAAAATAGCCAGTTATCCCCTAGGGGTAAGTTACTGGCCCTTTTAAGGGTTCTTTAGTTCACCTCACTTCCTTTTGGAATCAGACTTGCCCAAGGCAACCTGCAGCCTTGGTTCCTCTCCTCCAATCTTCTGCATGGCTCCCTCCATATCTCTTTCCAGTCCTTCCCCCTCCCCTCCCTTTGATAATTTTCCATGCATCTATTTTCTTTCCCTCTCCCTTCCCTCTTTCCTCTTTTGGAAGCTCAGAGGCTGCATCCTCCTGTTGCCTGGGTAGTGAGAGAAAGCAGTAAGTTTTGAAGGCTGTGCCTGACTCCCTGCTAACTCCCATAGAGAAGAGTAAGGGAACTGGCTCTGCAAGATGGTGCCTTGATGAGAGCAGGATGAAAGGCAGTGAGAGAGAGAGAGAGAGTGAGAAGGGCATTTGGTGAATGAATGGCCTAATTCAGCAGTGAGATGGAACCTGCCATTTCCCTTGGCCGCTGGCAGGAGTTCTTCCTTCTACTTTTCCTGTCTCTGGCCTTGTAGGAGCGAGCCTCGCCACCATAGGAGCCAGCTTTTAACAATGGAGGATGCTAAACTCAACACAAATTATCCCTCTCTACACACATGAAAGAGTTTCACAATGGCGGGGTGCTCTGCACCCACAGAACAGACACCTGTGCCCTGCCACATGTCCCCACCTGAGAACATAACAATTGCCTGTACACTCAATGCAGTAAGACTCTCTTTCATCATAATATTAACTAAATATTGTGAGATACCAGGAGTGAGAGGGGTGGAGGTAGAGAGGAATCCGAGGGGGAGACAGGATGATGACAGAGAAGGAAGATCAGAGGGGAACCTTAGGGAAGCTGATGGGGTAGAGATGAACATCTAGACAGGAATTTCAAAGGGTAGAGTTGGGGGAGGGAAATAATTATATATTTATTTGCATTTCTTGCATTGCCTAATGAAAACATGCTTTAGGCAACTTCCAGTCTAGATAATGATCAGTGCTGAAGGAGGTAGAAGACTGGACATCAGTAGGTCATGGGTAGGGGAGGGGGGAAGAGGATCAAGTCTTGGTGTTTGGCCTCTGCATTTCTGGATGGCTGTTTTTAGGGAAGTCAGAGTTAGGCGTCTATAAATAGAATGAGAGTAGAATCAGTGTTCCTGCTGGGCTGCATGGGAGTCCTCCACAGTCTGCTACTTGCGGCTAAAATCGCGATATCATAGCACTCCCCCCCCCCCCCCCGCAGCAGGGTGGGTGAAGTACTCCTGTGCACATGGCAGGAACTTTGCTACTTATCCTATAGAGATGTCAGAGCTTGTTAATGACTCTTCCTGCAGTGGGTTAGTACAGTTCTGCTGAATAGTACCAGAGTTGTCCAGTGACTGCCAGTATCTGGAAGGAGAATTCTCACCATTTCGGATTTGTGAACTTCCATTTGAGTGCATCATGGGAGTTGCAGAAAGGGCCAGCCCAACCATTAGGAAAACTCGGGTCACCTAGGGCGGCAGCTCCTAGGGGAGCAGGAGTAGCAAAGATAGAGTATTCAAAGCTAAACAATAGATTCTGACAGCTGGGGGGTGGAGGGTAAGCATTAGGCTTAAGGTTTGCCTAGAGCACCAATACTTGAACCAACTAGGGCCAGTGCTAGTTCCAGACTTTGCTTCTTGTATTTGAAGACAGAAGGTGACTGTCAGAAACCTCCCTTCCCTTGGCATTCTGTGGCGCCATGTAATTTGTCTTAGAATTGCTAAAATGAAAAGGATCTGCTGTGGAAGTTCCCCTCAGCTCGTAAGATTTCTGTGCATAGAATAAAAGTTGAAATTATTATTATTGTCCTTCTAGGCAGGAGCCAAGGTGCAGTACTTGAGTGTGACATGTTCCTTTGTGTATGTGCAGTGCTGGGGTATATGAGTATGATGGATACCGTATGATAATATGGTATAAGTGTGTAGATAGACTTTACAGAGGATTGTGTGATGGGCATGGTGGAACAGATAATGGCAAAATATTTCCATTATTGTGTCTCTCTCCTCCCCTTTGTAACTGTATGAGAAACAACAAACTACTTCCATGTCTTTAGAGACGAGATAAGCTGGCTTTCCTCTGTCTCTTCTATGGTCTTGCATTTTCACATTCTCTAAGAAAGGTACAACTACAAATCCCATAGTGCTATGGCGGTGAAACCAGGCCTGCCTCAACCCATCCAGGACTATTTTCCCATCAGGCTAAAACTCTCACACAGACTATGTACTATACTTTAGCTCTAAAGTCCCTTGAGAAAAAAAAATCTGCCTGTGAACTTCTCTAAAAGTCCCAGATACCGTGACCTCTGTCTCTCTCCTCTATAACAGGCCCTGATTCCCAGGGCACTGGGTGAGAGCACCCCCCCCCCCCAACTGGGGCAGAAGAGGTGACAGCTATTTCATAGATAGCCAAACCTTGCTGCTGATGGTCAACTGAGCGTGATATTGCAAGGCAGTCCTGTAGTGCTGTTTCTTATAGACATATCTGTGCAGCTGTGGTTAGAACTAAGACCATAAGTGGCTCCTACATCTCTTACAATCTTTAGTGGCAAATACAGACTGGTTCACTGGGCCTTAAACAGCAATTATCCCCATCTCCTCTTAAAAGCTAAGATTAGATTGAAGACATGGGAAGAATCCTTGGCAGATAGGCTTTCAGCACATTGATACTCACAAAGGATAGTCCTAGGGTTGCCAACTGGCTCCAGATGCGCCCGACAGGCTTGATCCAGTCCTGGGTTTACCCCACTGCATGCAGGGACATGTAGTCTTGCTTTTATTATAGGGTGCAATGGAAAAATTAGAACTACATGACCCTGCATGCAGTGGAGTAAACCTAGGACTGGAATAAGCCTGTCGGGCGCATCTGGAGCCAGTTGGCAACACTAGATAGTCCCAGTGCTGTGGTGGGATGACCTGGAATAATCTACCAAACCTTACAGTGCCACCATCACCTAGCAATGTTTCCACCAAGCTGCGCGGGAGTCCTCTGCCCATGCTGCTTCTGGTAGAGGGAGATGCGATATTGTCAGGAATTTAGTTGTGCGAAGCAGGTGCTGCCTGCCACAGTACATGCAACTAAAAATATGATATCGCAGCACCATCCCCTACTGGCAACAGCATGAACAGAAGGCTGTCACCCACCTTTGAGGGAGTGTTGCCTGTAGGCTGTTGCTGTTAGTCGGTCTGGTGGGCGAAGATCATGCTGTGTTCTTTCTGCGTTCTGCACCATCTCGGAGCAGGATAGATGATGTTCACGGCCGAGGGTGCAGAAATAGAAAAGTACACGGCTTGATCTTCTCTGGCTAGGTTGATCCTGAAGTAGTCACAACTTTGACTGGTATTTTTGATAGTTTGTGCTCACTTTGAGCTTTCTCATCTCACAGCTGGTTCAGACAGAGGGAGAAAGAGGGTGCCCAGGTAGAAACAGGCAAGTAAAACCACGTAGGCACAGAGGAATGCTGATGCAGGAGGCCTGGCAAGAGGTTCCAGCCTGGCATGTTGGAACAGATTCTGTAACCGACACGGTGAGCAGTGACGCTCTGAGGAGCTGCTGAGATGCTGTGAGTTACAGCAGTGATAAAGGTGAAGTGGGAGGAGGGGAAAGAGAGCAGATTTAATTTACTATAGGAGTGCAACATAATGCCTGCCAAAGACTTCCAAAAATCAAACCAAATGGTTTTCTTCTGCTCATTGTGTATTTCCCCTGTGACCTTAAGCAGTAATTTTATAATAGGATGCCTGTGTGAGAAATCCAACAAGTAAGGAAAGCATACAGAGCATGTCTCATGGAATTCTTTCCAACCCCTGTGTGTGTGTGTGTATGTGTGAGCATGTACACTCACACATCTGTATTTTTATATACAATGCCTGTTGTGTGTGTTTTATCTGAGTTTTGCATGTGCTGTTTGTGTGTATTTCTGTTTTCTTCAAACAGGCTAGTTTTGTGCATACCATGGCAGTCATGAACCTCACTTCTAACCAGGGTATGAGAGCATGATCCCATTCTCTCAAATTTACTGCTAATGCTTGCCGTAGTACTTGTATTGTGCCAAAGAGAGCTTCCTTCTGGAGTTCGTAAGATGTAACATGTATGGGTAATTTATCAAGTTGTGATGGGAAATTCCATTTAAGTAGGCCTGTGCCTCTTAATACAATGGAAAATATTTCTGTATCTTTCTGCAACATTTTCTTGATCTCTGTCTTCATTTCTTGGTACTTTAGGATCTTCTCCCTCTCCACACAATTCACAAAAACTTGTAATTGACACCTCTATTATCAATGCCATTCTGATATTTTTCTATTTTACCACCATGTTGGATTTCCTTGCATCCAGTTTCTTATCTGTTGGAATGGGAATATCCCAAGTTATCAGAACTTTTTTCCGTAAGTCTCTTAGAGTTGTGATCCCAGTGCTTCTCTGATACAATGATGTTTTAGTGTTTACAAAGTTTCCAGTGGATGAGATGTGCCATCTTGTTGTGTCTTTTTATATAGAAATTTTCTGTCTTCAGTACTTCACAACCAGCTACAAGATGAGTGACCATTTCCAGCTCTTTCTTACATAATCTTCATATGTCTGTTTTACCAGTCTTCTCTGTGCTCGCTGTGAACCATCTCGTCCATAATCTACTGTCCTGGGCTACAATCAGTTTTTCATCCTTAGATTTCAATTCACCTCTCCTTAACCACTCACGTATCCTTGTTTGATCAACAAATGGCTGCTGGAGTAAAGTTTTGTATTTCCCACTCTATTTTATTGCATTTGCCACTTGCTCCTTGTTTGCTGATCTAATTCTTTGAAGAGTTTTTTTTCTTGTTTGCAAATTCTTTCTCCAGGTATACTGGGGGATTGTCATCAATTCCTTCTGCTCGTTTGAATGCCTGTCCTAGTTTGATAATGGAGGTAAATTCTGGCCATTTACTTTCATACTGAAATACTTTTTCATGCATTCGAATCAGTTGATGCTTTCTATGAGGCTCATTTCTTCTTTGAGTGCACAATCTCGGCATACACTGATTCTTTTAAACCACCTCATAGGCATGGAGGAGTTTTCTTGTTTGTACATCTAGTTTCTCAATATATTTCAAAAGCCGGTCTACTGTTCCAAAGCTATATGAGAGTACAGGGATTGCAAGCTGATTGATGGCCTGTATCTTATTGATGTTGGTGCACTTTTCAGAATCAGCTTCAGTCTCCTATAATACTGTTTGCTGGTCTTTTTTCTCACTACTTTATGCTGAATTGTTGGTTCTTCCTCTACTCCTAGGTATTTATATATCCTTCCTGCTCAAGTTCCTTTATGTTACAGTCATCAGTTCAAAAGATGTCTTCAGTTTTGCTCTAAGGAAAGTTGCCTTTGCACATTTATCCAGACCAAAAATCACCCTAATCCAGACCAAAAGACACCTTGCTATGACATACACACACAAGGCAGATGTGTTTTATCTACTTTGTGTGTGACTGTGCATATGTGTATTTGTATATGTGTGTGTGTGTGCATGCCTGCATGTGTATGTATGTGTATGTGTATGGGTGTGTTTGTATGAGTGTATGTGTGTACCTGTGTTGGCTTTCTGTGTGTCTGTGATTGGGAGAGGAAATGAGAGGGGAGGGCAGTAGAAAAAGTGCAATTCCTTAATTATAATGTTCATATGGATCAGTGTATGAATGCTACAGCTCCTGGAACTGCTTCACTTATAGAAATGCATTGGGGCATTTTTTGGTCAGTTTCTGCTTCTACCACATGCAGAACCTAAACTTGTACAGCATATAAACTTCCCCCAACTTACCTCCTCCCTTCCTGTGACTAGAATAGTATTCCAGTGCTCCGCCCTCCCAGCCTTCCCATTGTTTGGATCCCACCTGTGTCTCTGCTGCTAGTTACATTGAAAGCAGATAGGGCAGGTTCACTCACACCGGGTACATAAGAACGTAAGAACTGCCATACTGGGTCAGACCAAGATCCATCAGGCCCTGTATCCTGTTTGTAACTTTGGCCAATCCAGGTCACAAGTAGCAGGGCCAGCCCAAGGTTTCTGCAGCCCCAGGCAGAAACCCCAGCCAACTGCCCCACCTGAAACCCCAGTCCCCCCCCCCCTGCACCAAGTCGCCCTTGCCAGAAACCCCAGCTGTGTCAACTCCCCATGCTAAACTGAACATAAGAACATAAGATATGCCATACTGGGTCAGACCAAGGTCCATCAAGCCCAGTATCCTGTTTCCAACAGTGGCCAATCTAGGTCATATGTACCTAGCAGTTTCCCGAAGAGACACAGGTTCCACAATGCTTGTACTGGATCGGGGATGATTGAGGTATGTGTGTTGAGCTGCATGTCTATGTATGTACGATGTGTGTGTGTGTGTGTGTGTGTGTATATGCATGTGAGGGACTGCATGTATGTGTGTGTGTGTGAGGAATATGTGTGTGACAGGAGGTTATGCATGTGTATTTAAGTGTGTCAGGGACTTTATGCATGTGTGGCTGTGGCTTGTAGGTTCATCTTTCCCCTTGCACATTCTCCTCTCCTCCTGCATCCACTCTCTGTCCCTCCCACCCTTTTGCACTATTATCCCCTACCCTTTAGTACCCTCCCTTCCTCCCTTCCATCCAGCCATGCACCGTCCCCTTCCCATCCAACTTTGCTGTCTCTCTCCCTTCTCTGCCTTTCACAGTGGTGACTTCAGGCCATGTTTCCTATCGGCACATATGCACACACAGCCCCCAATGCACATACAAAGCCACTAAAAAGCACATACACAAACACACACCAGCACACACGCAGGAGCAGCCTAAGGGGAATGCGGGGCCATGAGGGAAGACTCATTGCGGGGCCTCATTTGCATAACTATTTGCATAATATTAATGTGCACTAACGTTTAGTAAACATGCCTCTTTTAATGAGTGTCTGGATAAAGAAAGACTACCAGATTTCTACATTACTATACTCCAGTGCCAACCGCCAGGTGCATTAGGAAATACTATAAACACTGCCCATTTAGAACCCATAGCAAACCCGCCGTATCATAACAGCACTACCAGGACTCACAAAGCACCAAACACTACCTATCAAAAAAGCAACACTAGAAATATTAAACCAATACATCTCAGAGAATATCAATACACTGGGGAAAGAGAACAAGTGGCACTGTCACATAGAACTACAAAAACAAAATACGTTAGTTTGGTTACACATGCGGAACATAGACCATAACCACACAAAGAACAAGGGATCACAATTTAGTAATAGAAAGACAATAATTAAACTGGGAACCCAAAGGCCAAAGTTGGAACATACAACAACAATGGAGAAATAAAAGACGTTAGCAATGCACACATCCCAGAGCTGACATATTAATAAATTCAAAATAAAAAAGTTTTTTTCTACCTTTTGTTATTTGGGCATTTTATTTCTCAGTTGCAATTGCTCCAGTCACTTTCTTCTGGTTTCTTCGTGTCTTCTGCTAACTCTCCATTTTGTGCTGTCCATTTGTCCTTTCTTCTCTCTTCTAGTTTTTTTCCATTCTCTCTCTACGTCTGCCTCTAACATAATGATCTTTCCCCTTTTGGTATTTCCTCCATTTCTTTCTTTATTTCTTTTTCATCCACTCAAATTTCACCCCTCCATCCTCAATCCCCACTTACTCTCCCAATACCTGGCCAATCGTAGATTTTTCTTCCCTCCCACACAAAATATCTTTTCCTCTCTCCATCCTCACACCCCCAGCCCCATCTCCTTCTAGTCCTCCCCCAACATCAGCTCCCTTCTAGTTCCAGGCCCACCCAGCATCTGCTCCCTTCTAGTACCATTCTCCCATCCCCCCGCATCAGCCCATTTCCAGTCCTAGCACCCCCCATCAACCCATTTGCAGTCCAAGCTCCCCATCCCATCAGCCCATTTGCAGTCCAAGCCCCCAAGCGGCTCATTTGCAGTCCAAGCCCTCCTCCCATCAGCCTATTTCCAATCCTAGCCCCCCCATTGGCCATTTTCTGTCCTATCCTACCCCCCCCCCCCCCCGAAGAGCCCTGCGCCTTTCTAAGCTGCTTCAGAGGTGAGCCGGGAAAGCCTGCGTGAGGCCCCGGCTCACCTCTGCACAGCCGTCAGCATGAAAAACGCCGTTTTCCCTCTTCCTGGTGGCTGTGTTACTGTGAAGTGCACTCAGTGGCAGGAAGATTAAAAGGCATTTGCCGGCACTTGCGCGCTTCACAGTAACACAGCTGCCAGTGTGAGGGAAAACAGCGCTTTTCACGCTGGCGGCTGTGCAGAGGTGAGCCGGGGCCTCGCGCGTCTTTCCCGGCTCACCTTTAGAGCTGTCCATTGTGTGCGAATGAAGTTCGTGTGGGACCCTGTGTGAACAACATTCTCTTACAGTGGACGGGCCGGCCCTGCACATACGCATGCATGCTCCAATATTCTCCATGACACACATGTCTGATTCTGCAAATGGGGAAATGCACCATTCTGTCACACTGCAGGTGTACACTTTTCAACTTGTTATATTTTTGTGTGAGTTCATGGTCGGGTGTCATTGTACATTATAATATGTATAGTACTTTATGTGTATTTAATGGTGATGAGGATGACGGGGTGGATGTTATGTAACAGTGAGATTATTTTAATGATATATTAATATGATTTTATTTCTAATTCACACAGATGTTTATTTTAAATTAAAAACAAGTAATGTGATGGAAATAGTAGTAGTCCTAGCCCTTCCTCAGGATGTCCCTGTACATATGAGCTGTTGTGCCTTGGGTACCACTGGACCTTTTTTGCATTGCTAAGCTGATTAGAAGCCCAGTCAGTAGACAAAAATAATGTTTACCAATTGATCTTTGACCTGGCCTCCCTTTTGGAGATGCCTAAGCTCAGCCCCCTCCTTAGGCTTTTTTGCTGTAGGCCTCATGAACACTATAGTGCACACAGCAACCTTCTCCTTGACGAGTATTTTTCCAGGTCAGTGTCTGTATCTGCCCATGGATCATGGTTGCCAGAGATCTCCAGGGCATTGCAGTTAACCAGTTCTTGCTTTTGCTTTCTATTATATCTCTGGAATTGTAGTTCCAATTTCTCCAAAAAAGGGAAAATAAGGTGAAATCTTTTTATTGGACTAACTTAATACATTTGTAGACTAACTTTCAAAGATAAAACCTTCTTCCTCAGTTCAGGACAGTATCTCCAGACCTGAGGAAGATTTTACCTTAGAAAGCTAGTCTACAAATCACCTTATTGTCCTTTATGCTTCTCTTTAAAGGACAATAAGGTGATTTGTAGACTAGCTTTCTAAGTAGTTGGAAAATATGGACTTGGCAACAGAAATGAAGCTGGAGAAAGATTGATAGAATTCTGCAAGACCAATAATCTATTCATCTCAAACACCTTCTTCCAGCAACACAAGCGGCGACTGTACACATGGACTTCACCCAATGGATTGTATAAAAATCAAATTGACTACATCTGTGGAAGTCAACGATGGAAAAGCTCTATAACATCAACAAAGACAAAACCTGGAGCTGACTGTGGTACAGATCATCAACTACTAGTATGCAAACTCAAGCTAAAGTTGAAAAAGAGCAAACCACTCATGAATGCAGCAAAATATGACCTTGAGAATATACCACTGGAATTTAAAGACTGCCTGCAAAATCGATTTGCTGCTTTAGATACAAATGACAGAGCTCCGGAAGAGTTATGGAATGACGTCAAGAAGGTTGTGCTGGAAGAAAGCGAGAAGTCTCTACAAAAGGTGAAAAAGCAAAAACGGCCAAAATGGATGACGGAAGAAACTCTGAAAATTGCCCAGAAACGCAGAGAAGCTAAAGCCAAAGGAGAAAGAAAGAAAGACAATCGCAGAACTCAACAGAGATTTCCAACGTGCAGCAAGACAGGACAAGGAAAAGTACTACAATGACACTTGCAAGGAAATAGAAGCAGAAACTATTAGAGGAAGAACAAGATCGGCTTTCCTAAAGCTGCGAGAGTTAAAGAAAAAGTTCCAGCCTCGAATTGGAATGTTACAAGATGCTCAAGGTTCTATGTTGAATGATGCTGAGAAGATCAAGAAAAGGTGGAAGGAATATACAGAGTTTTTATAATAAAGATCAAGTGGACCAACAGCCGTTTCAACCTATACCTTATGATCAGGAACCATTGGTGATGAAAGAAGAAGTTGAAGCAGCATTGAAAGCCTTATCAAAGAACAAAGCACCAGGCATTGATAGCATTCCCATAGAAGTATTGCAGCAATCTGATGCAGCTGTTACCGTACTTACAAGGCTCTGCCAAGAAATATGGAAGACAACATCATGGCCAACTGACTGGAAAAGATCTGTGTTTATACCAATACTAAAGAAAGGTGATCCAACTGACTGTGGAAATTATCGCACAATCGCTCTGATCCCACATGCCAGCAAGATTCTACTGAAGATTATTCAAAAGAGACTACAGCCATACCTAGAACAAGAACTACCTGAAGTGCAAGCAGGGTTCAGGAAAGGACGAGGAACGAGAGACATCATTGCGGATGTGAGATGGATCCTTGAAAAGACTAAAGAATACCAAAAGGATATCTATTTGTGCTTTATCGACTATAGCAAGGCTTTTGACTGTGTAAACCATGAGAAACTCTGGACCACATTAAGAAGCATGGGTATACCAGAACACCTGATCGTTCTCTTGCGCAATCTGTACATTGATCAAGAAGCAACAGTTCGAACGGAACAAGGAGAAACAGAAGGTGTAAGACAAGGCTGCATACTTTCCCCCTACCTGTTTAATTTATATGCAGAACAAATCATCAGAGAAGCAGGACTGTATGAAGACAACAGATGTGTGAAGATTGGTGGAAGACTCATCAACAACCTTCGCTATGCTGATGATACCACATTACTAGCTGAAAGTGAAGATGATCTGAAACATTTGCTTCTCACAATCAAAGAACATAGTCTCAAAATGGGCCTGCACCTTAATGTAAAGAAGACAAAGATCATGACAACTGGCATAATCAACAGGTTCATCGTTGAAGGAGAAGAAATTGAAATCGTGAACAACTTTAACCTACTTGGATCAACTATCAATAAAGAAGCAACAAGCAGTCAAGAAATCAGACGACGCATTGCTCTTGGCAGAATGGCTATGAAAGACCTAGATAAGATTCTCAAGAGCAGAGATGTCTCTCTCCATACAAAGATTCGACTTGTTCAAGCCATGGTATTTTCAATAACATCATATGGATGTGAAAGCTGGACAGTGAAAAAGACAGACAGGAAGAAAATTGATGCCTTTGAATTATGGTGCTGGCGGCGAATACTGTGTATACCATGGACTGCCCGAAGAACAAACCAGTCAGTACTAGAGGAGATCAAACCTAAGCTTTCTTTAGAAGCTCAGATGACAAGACTTCGACTTTCATACTTCGGACACATCATGCGAAGAGAGAGATCATTAGAGAAAGACATCATGCTTGGCAAGATAGAAGGTCAACGCAAAAGAGGAAGGCCAGCAATGAGATGGATCGCTACAATAACAGCAGCTATGGGTGCCAGTCTGTCAACAATGAGCCGCCTGACTGAAGACCGAACACAATTTAGGATAGCTATCCAGAGGGTCGCCATGAGTCGACTCCGACTCGACGGCACTTAACAACAACAACATGCTTCTCTTTTATTTAGCAACATTTATATACACGGCTTTCTACTACTAATCATTTGTATAGTGCAACAAGGCATACACAGCATTGTACAGACACATATAAAAGACGGTCCCTGCTCATCAGAGCTTACAATCTAGTCAAGACAGTCAACACAACGCTGAGGACAAGCATATGTCTAGGGGAATGTTAAGGAAACACATAGGAGACAAAGCGGATTAGGATCCAAAAGCAGTCTCAAAGAGGTGAGTTTTCAGCCTAGATTTTAAAAGGGCCAGAGATGAAGCCTAGCATACAGACTCAGGTAGTTTGTTCCAGTCATGAGGAGAAGAAAGGTGAAAGGATCGAAGCCTGGAGCTGGCAGTAGAAGAGAAGGGCACAGATAGAAGGGATCTGCCAGAAGAGTGGAGTTCCTGAGGAGAGGTGTAGGGAGAGTTAAGAGAGACAAGGTAGTGAGGAGCAGCAGAATGAGTGCACTTATAAGTCAGTAGGAAAAGTTTGAACTGGAAACGGATAGGGAGCCAATTAAGTGACTAGAGAAGAGGGATTATATGAGCATATCGAGGCTGGTGGAAGATTAGCTGTGCAACTGAGTTTTGAACAGATTGAAGGGGAGAGAGATGATTCAGAGGGTGACCATCAAGGAGGAGTTTGCAATAGTCTAGATGGGAAGTGACTAAAGAGTGGATAAGTATCTTAGTAGTGTATTCAGAAAGGAAGGGGCAAATTTTGCTGATGTTATAGAGAAAGAAACGACAGGTTTTAGCTATCAGTTGGATGTGTGTGAAGGAGAGGGAGGAATCAAACAGGACCCCCAGGTTGCGAGCCGAAGAAGCAGGGAGTAGTAGAGCATTATCCACAGAGATTGAGAAAGGAGGAAGGGGGGAGTAGATTTAGGGGGGAAAATAAGAAGCTGGGTTTTTTGCCATGTTCATTTTCAAATGGCAGTGAGACATCCATGCAGCAATGTCAGATAAACAAGCAGAGATCCAGGCCCGGGTTGCCGGAGAGATTACAGGTGTAGAGAGGTAAATCTGAGAGTTATCAGTGTAAAGATGGTACTGAAAACCGTGGAGGAGATGAGTGCACCAAGGGACTGGATATAGAGTGAGAAAATGAGTGTGCCCAAGACAGACACTTGGGTTACACCAACTGAGAGTGGGATAGCAGTAGAGGATCCACCAACACAAACACTAAAATTGCGATGGGAGAGTAAGAAGAGAAAACAGAATAGCACAGAGCCCTTAAAACCAAGCGAGGATAAGGTGTCAAGGAGAAGGTGGTGATCAACAGTGTCAAAAGCAGCAGAAAAGTCAAGAAGGATGAGGATTGAGTAAACGCCCTAGGAATTTGCCAGGAACAGGTTGCTGGAGACTTTGGCAAGAGCCGTTTCAGTAGAATGTAAGGGACGAAAGCCAGATCTAGACTTCAAGACTTTGCAATAGGATAAAACCAGGATAAGTTCAGTCAGGGCTTGTGGACATCTCTACTCTGGGAGATCCTCTCAGTAACTTACAGAAAGGCTTCTCCTCAGCAATGAGATATCTCTCTGAAGCAAACAGAGAGATCCTGTTATGATTTTGTTTAACTAGCTGCTTTTTTGTCTTAACACTAATGCTGCTGCGCTGAGCAGCTGATCTAGGTGGGTGGTGTGGTAGCATAAGTTGTATCTCCAAGAGGGTCCCATAAGCTGATTCTTCAGACACTGCATGAAGTGGAAGCACTGCTATGGCCGCCTTCTTGGCAAAGGGCAGCTGGGGGTGAAAAGGTTGCGCACAGCTAATTGCCTAATTAGGGTTCAGGAAGGCATTTGAAGGCCTTGTCCTGAATAGGCTCTCCTCATCATCCAGCCGACATTCTTCCTGCGGAGCTTCTTAGGAGCAGAGCAGAGCTGTTTCAGTTTCTAGAAGGCCTTTAGGGTTGCAGTCTCTCTTGCGCAGATTTTGATGTGACGTTTGTACATGTGTTGCCAAAGTAATACATAAAATGGTTAAAATAAAATAAGAAATAAATACGTAAACAAATTTAACATAAAATTACAAGTGCAAAACAGAAGTAACAAAGACATTACAGGTTCTGGTACTGATCAGTATTGGTTACGGCACTTTTCTGGCCTGTTGACAAAGTATAATGTATTTTGCTCCTCTCATGTGCATATTTCTCACCGTTACTCTCAACTCTTTCGCCTGTCTTTTATCTGTTTCTGTCTGTGTACTGCAGTTTCATTCTTTTTAATGTTTCGCACGCTCTTGCTGTGTGAATGGAGCACATTTGGGCCTGTGATTGACAATTTCGCCCACCCTGACTCTGGAATTTAATTTTCTGAAAAGCCTGCTTAATCCTGAGCCTTTCAGTCGCTGTTTTGGGGAGACTGCGGGCACAGGGCTCAGGCGCACGAAATAAAGCCACCAGGAAAGAAAGAGACCCATTCTTTTGCAGTTCAGTTAAAGCTTGGGCTGCAATTAAGAGGAGCCAAGTATGTAATGAGCACTGCAGGCTTTTTGGGTGCATTTGTGTTTGCGTGTATGTGGTCAGTATATATATCGGAGCATATCTCATACACCGAACACTCTCATATTCCCTTAATGCCAATGCAAAGTTTGTGTGTGTTAATGTCTGCACAGGGTTGTACAATGCAGTGTTATTTAGACTTCAGGATTCCTTGCCTGGTGTATTCAGTGATGTGTATCAGGAGATGCAGCTCGGAGCACAGTGGGAATGCACTAGCCTGGAAATTAGGAACATGAAATGAATACACATACAGGAGACACGAGATCCCTGAAAGGAGATGGTCCCAGCAGTACAAAAGCAGCTCTCAGGAAGTGTAGGATATCTTCAGGTTCCTAGCCTCCAGGGCACTCTCAGATAAAATCTGTCCCACCACCCGAGGACGTATTGCCGTATGCAGGGCCACTCATTCATTAGGGAAGCAGGCAGTCTCTCCTAGGGCAGAAGTTGCCGTCAAAGCCAAACAATAGGTCCTGACAGCCACGCAAACTCAAAGAGCCATCAGTGTGTACTTTTAACCAAGTAAATGGCTTTGGGATTTGCCCTCATTGTGACTATACAAAGCAAAGTTTAATATTTTAAAATTATGATGTCCAGTTATGCATTTTACCGGGTTGATCTGGAAGGGCGGTATTGGAGAGATCATGATTGTTGAATTGAATAACATAGGCAGCTGTGACCCCTCATCCCAACCCCACCTGCCAGCCCGAGCCTCCCCTCACCCCCCTGATGTAGTGGTACAATTTGACTGCAGCTTTTATTAGCAAACATAGAACAGGACATGCATGAGCGTACCCAAGCTAATAGCCTCAAAGACATTGCACTTTGCATGCATCCCCGGCCTGTCTTGGGACCAGCAACTCTCCAGGGCTTCCAGCTGTACAGCAGAGGAGCCCCCCTCCTCCCCCTTTGGCACAGCTAGCTCAGCTGTGTCGTCACCTTCTCTCCCAGTCTGACCAACAGTGACTATGGGGGTTGTCCCTGCCACAAGCATACGTATATTCAACAACATGCGCCCTGGCTTGGGTATCTGCAAAGGCTGCGACAGTGCTAACAACAGTAACAAACTTCAGTAGTGAAACAGGGAAGAAACAAGTAAGGGGGAGGCAAAATGATGGCCACTCTGGGACGCATGGGGCATCGAAACTTCGCACAGCCCCTCCCGCAGTGGGGTGCCCAAGCTGCAGTAGGAAAATTTCCCACTGCAAGTTGCAGCCCAGGCAGCCAGTCATAAGGAGAGGGGTGAGGGGTAGAGGCTGGAGGCACAGCGCCACCTTGCTCTCAGGGTCAGTGCATCCTGTACGCCACTTCCTTCTGCCCCTTGCCCTGACCCTGGCAGTCTGCATAGAGCTGTGATTTATTTGGGTATTAAATGAATCCCTGTCAGGTCAGGGTAGCGTGGGACCCTCAGAAATTGGTGATTAACTAAGTCCAACGACAACAAAGCACGATTCCACATGCCACTAAGAAACCCAGTCCAAAATGTGGAAAGCGGAGGAAGAATATCTTTTATTGAATAACTTAAGCCACTGGCCCAGAATAAATAAAAGATATTCTTCCTCCGCTTTCCACGTTTTGGACTGGGTCCCTCAGAAATTGGGCAAGAGTCTAACAAGTAGGAACTGAGCTGGTGGGTATACTCTCATCGTTTCGGTGTGTGTGTGTGTGTGTGTGGGGGGGGGGGGTGTCTGAGTAACCAAATGGAGGTGGGCCAACTACTTTTGTTTAAACGGAAACCCCCACATCTTGCTGGTCTGATAGCAAATGAATTGCAGATCAGTGGTTTTAGAAGGCCCCACAGGTTACAAATACAGTTTATATTCCTGACATGGAATGGATGGAGCTTGACCCCCCCCTCTGCCTCCCAGCCTTGAACTTATCTCCCGGGTATATTTTAAATAAGCCAAAAGCTCGGGCACACTGAAACCGTCCGGGAGCAGTGTTTGGGTTGCACTTAGTGTATCACCAGGCATGGGAGGTGATGGTGATCACCAAACCCAAGTGAATTGCAGATCACTAATTTGGAGGTGTGTGCTGGCAAGGAATTGTGGATCCATCCCTCTAATCAGTGCCAGAGCTGTGTCATTCCCAGCTAGCCTGCATGCCTTACATGCCTGGGCAAAGCAGATCAAGGTCTCCTCCTTTCAGAGTTGCCACGGTGCCTCAGTCTTAGGTCTTCAGTATTGCAAGAGAGTTCACTGAGGCTTAAATAAGAGCAAAATTCCAGCTAGGAAACAGAAACATGTCATGAAGTGTTTGGGTGCTGGGCCGGAGCTTGCTCTGTTTTTACTAGTCCGTTGATCTGACTCTTTTCCTGGTGCGCAGCGCTGCAGTAACCACATTGATCCTGGTGCGGACCGGATCCTTTGCAAGCTGTGATGTTTGATAGGACCAGCATGCTTTTATAAGAATGTGTATGTATGGGAGGTTTGATCCTCACAGTCTGGCCAGGATCCATGCATGTGCCCAGTGGGGATGACCAGCAAGGCATAATCTTCTAAACATGAGGTGGCGTGTGAGCATTTCTGACCATTTTTGTCCCTTGAAGGTCACCTCTTTTATTACCAGGGCACATTTTATTATTAGTTGCTGCTGAATTAGGGTGAATTGAGGTCTACTGCATGATTGAGCTGCCACTGCTGCTTATTCACTGTATGACCTTGAGCATATGCCACCATCCAACCCATCATGCTTTACTTTAATCACTCACAACGAACAAACTATTGACCTTCAGCCCTGTGGGAGCAAGAGGGGCCAAGCAGAGTTGGCCTTAGTGCATTCTGGGTCAGATTTCAGTGGCATCTTCCATTTGCTTTGTGTACCATACTCTTTTAGTTGCATTATGTACATAGAAACCTTACAGAAGCCGCAAGAATAAAAAACAAAATATGTGACCATGGTTGCAGTGTTTCTGTAGCCTCTCATATTACCTTTTCTTTTAAGCAAATATGGTGGGAGGGGGTTGGAAGATGGTATGTGCACGTTACCACACAGATTCAGCATCAGATACCATCCTCCCCAGATATCTGACCCTCCATTAAATAGAACAGGTTGACACAGTCTGTCTCTGCACCACCTTACTGAAACAGTCATCTGTGCACTAACGTAATGCAGAATTGCTCGGGCACATCCTGGAGGTTTAAGGGTGTGCTGGAGGTGAGAACCACCCAACCTGAGAGGCAGAGACACACCGCCAGATGCTGCAAACCTTGCATGAGTGGAAGCCGCAGTGAGGTTTCACTGCCAAAGGAACTTGACCTGAATGTGGAATCAGTGTTTGCCTGCTGTAATAATTCATGGCAGAGACTGCTGAGCTAGAGGCTACACCCTGGCTTCCCTACTCAGAAGCATCCCGGTCCCTTATGATCGCCACTTGCCACTTTCTTGGTGTATGGCTAACCCCCAGCTCCTAGCATAGTGCTGGCAGCTAAATATTATCCTCACCTTAGCGCTAAGCCTTCCAATCAGTGGTGCTGCCCTATAATAATTCTATGGAGTGTCCATGCAAGGGTAGCAAGCACTCTCCATGAAATGTCACCTTAGCACCCCCTCAATTAACATTCAGGCCCTCAGCGTGCCCCTGAGAATATGATAATTAAACTGAACAAGAGGATGGAAACCAAACGTTGTGCCCTTCAGCTCGAAACAGCAGTGAAATGAATTTTTGTATTTCTAAAAAGACATACGGGGATAACCAGCATGGTGTGGCAGTTACAGCCCTCACTGGGCAGTGGGCAGACTGGGCTATTCCACCCATCCCAGAAAGGTCCTGTAAAAATGTGGTGTTGGACATCAGCTTCAACAGTAATTGCTCTTTGCTGTCCCCTGGAAGCTGGTTCCCAAGGCAACGTCCTAGTCTGTGTGATGGTTAAGCCTGCCACGATTCCATGTTATTGGTTGTGAGATAGCAGTCCAGTCCTGGTGTTCCAACAGGTCAGTAAGCACCAGACTGCTGTAGGGGAGGGCAGGGGTTAAGAGTCCTCACACCAGAAATGGCCTAGCGTCTCATGATAACATGTAGTTTGCACAGCTTATTTCTTGGGGTTCAGAGCATTGATTTGCTTATGGCATGCCCTACTAATCAGCAGCTGTGTCTTTCACACACAACCTTTCTTTTTAGCCCCTCTTTTTGTACCCTACTGACTTGTGCAAATGAAGCTTCCAAATGAATCTCTGCACATGGTCCCACATCCTCCCGCACACCCCACAGGCCGTCCCTGTTTTCCTCTGCAAATCTTTTTATTTGAAAAGTTGGGACTAGTCGAGGTTTCATAGTGACAGAGCAGAGGCTGGCAATGAGAGTCTTTTGACCCCCATAGTTTCTCTGATCTCTGGATTTCTTCCACCATCAACCTTTGCATCTCTCCTCAGACTGTTTAAATTTGGTCACCATTGGTTATTACCACTGCTGTTTGTACGAACATCCACAACCCTCTCAGTAATGAGTAATGAGAGAGTCAGTTGGTCCATTAGTGAGAGAGTCAGTTGGTCCATTAGATGATGGAGGGGTTAAAGGGGCACTAAGGTGACAAGGCGATAGCGGAGAGACTGAATGAATTCTTTGCTTCGGTCTTTACTGAGGAAGATGTAGGGATGTTACCCATGACTGAAGTGGTATTTCAAGGTGCGGAAGAATTGAAGGAAATATCGATATATCGGGAAGATGTATTACAACTATTAGATAAACCGAAGAGTAGCAAATCACCTGGGCCGGATGGTATACATCCAAGGGTGTTGAAAGAACTGAAATATGAGATTGCAGACCTGCTATTAGTAATCTGTGAACTATCATTAAAATAATCTCTAATACGTGAAGATTGGAGGATCGCCAATGTAACACCAATTTTTAAAAAGGGTTCCAGGGGTGATCCGGGAAACTACAGACCGGTGAGCCTGATGTCAGTACTGGGAAAAATGGTAGAAACCATCATAAAGAATAAAATTACTCAGCATGTAGATAGTCATGGCCTAATGGGAGACAGCCAACATGGCTATAGACAAGGAAGATCTTGTCTTACTAATCTGTTATGTTTTTTTGAAGGTGTGAATAAACAGGTGGACAAAGGTGAGTCAGTTGATATAGTGTATCTGGACTTTCAGAAAACCTTTGACAAGGTCCCTCATCAGAGACCTTTGGCAAAACTAAAGAGTCATGGGATAGGAGGCAGTGTACTATTGTGGATTAGGAACTGGTTAAAAGATAGAAAGCAGAGGGTAGGGCTAAATGGCCAATTTTCCCAATGGAGAAAGGTGAATAGTGGTGTACCCCAGGGATCTGTGCTGGGTACGCTGCTTTTTTTCATATTCATAAATGACCTGGAAAGTGGAATAACGAGTGAGGTTATCAAATTTGCAGATGACACAAAACTATTTAAAGTTGTTAAAACCCAAGAGGATTGTGGAAAATTGCAAGAGTATCTTGATAAATTGGAAGACTGGGCATCAAAATGGCAGATGAAATTTAATGTGGACAAGTGCAAAGTTATGGGAAGAACAACCCAAGCTATGGTTACACGATGCAAGGTTCCACATTAGGAACCACCACCCAGGAAAAAGATTTAGGTGTCATTGTGGATAACATGTTAAAACCCTCGGCCCAGTGTGCAGCGGCGGCCAAGAGAGCAAATAGAATGCTAGGTATGATAAGGAAAGGAATGGAAAATAAAACAAAAGATATTATAATGCCTCTATATCGTTCCATGGTGAGACCACACCTTGACTATTGTGTGCAATTCTGGTCGCCGTATCTTAAAAAGGATATAGCATTATTAGAAAAGGTTCAGAGAAGAGCCACCAAAATGGTAAAGGGGATAGAAGGATACTCCTATGAAGAAAGGCTAAAAAGGTTAGGGCTCTTTAACATGGAAAAGAGACGGCTGAGGGGAGATATGATAGAAGTCTATAAATTAATGAACGGAGTGGAACGGGTAAACGTAGATCGATTGTTTAAGTTATCAGAATATTGAAAGACTAGGGACATGCAATGAAGCTACAGGGTAAACTATTTAAGACTAATAAAAGAAAATATTTTTTCACTCAACGTGTAATCAAACTCTGGAATTTGTTACCGGAGGATGTAGTAAAGGCTGTTAGTGTAGCTGAGTTTAAAAAAAGGTTTGGACAAGTTCCTGGAGGAAAGGTCCATAAACCATTATTAAGAAGGGACCCAGGATATCAATTCTTGACCCAGTACAAACATTGTGGAACCTGTGTCCCTTGGGGAAACTGCTAGGTACATATGACCTAGATTGGCCACTGTTGGAACAGGATACTGGGCTTGATGGACCTTGGTCTGACCCAGTATGGCATATCTTATGTTCTTATGTTATGTTCTCCCTCCCTCCAATTTTATATCATCCTTCCTAGACCTTGAATTAATTGGGTTTTTTTCAATGGAAAATATATCAGTTGAGTTTTCAGCCCGCTCCAGACATAGCATCAACTGTCCATAAAGATATTATTCAGTAGGGACTAGTGATGCAGTTTATCAGTGGAAACATCAATTAAAATAAAACTATTAGTTTTTAAGTGCCATTTCTTCAGCACTGGAAGCCCAAATTACTTGGTTTATCAACAAAGCTGGACACAAGTTGTGGCAGTGCAAGCTGTTCCTCCATTGTGGAATGACATTTGCCCTTTGCCCACTGACCTCCTGTGAGGAATGTGTTCCTAAAGTCAGTTTTCCCCGAGTCTTGTGCAGCTCTTGAGTTGCCTGTAACCCAGTTCAGCACAAAGAGACTGATCCAGTCCTGGTTTTATCCAGGTTTGTGCACAGAGATGTAATCCAGCTTTGCTTTTAGAACTACAAGTTCATGCATGCAGAGGGGCAAAACGAAGACTGGATTAGGAGCCCTATAATCTAGCCCTGAGTCACACAGAAGATAATTTTTAGATGTGACAAAATAAACCTTATTCTAATAAAAGACATACATTTTACAAAGCAGTAGTTAGACACATTATAAATACAACAGACAGTTCAAATACCTTGCAACCATTAAAGAAACATGAGGTATACAGCACTTAAAGTAAGCAAATTAATTGAATTGTGGCACATTATACAAGGGACCTGCATACTTAATGGTTGAACATAAAATAAGAAAAATAAGCCAGTGCTATCATAGGATAATTTATTTTTAGAATATAAGTGCAATAATGGCTGCAGATAAATGAGGGCAGTAAAGATCCTACAAAATATAAAAAAACAGATGCTGCTGCTATTGTAGAAAGAATTGTTCAAGTGAACTAGAATCAAAGTAAATTATTTAATATTTAGAAAGAAATTTACAGACAGAGCTGTTTCCTGAATGATTTCCTGGCATAGAAGCTGCCTATCTTTGAGGATATTGGAGGATCAGGTTTTTGGAGGGAGTGAGTTGAGCAGAGGGTGGGCCATAGTTATCCACTATTTTTGTTGAGAACACATGGAGGATAGTGATGTTCATTGCGATTATGATATGGAGGGTTGAGCCTCACTGGGGTTGGGTATCATGACTGACATGGGATAAGGGGGAGAAGAAATAAATTGGGAGACTGGGATGTGGCTGGGATTGGCTGGTGGAATGGGATAGCGACTGGTGCTGAGATGTCTCTGTGCAGTTTTTTTTTTTTGCAGTGTATATATGTGCTGCGCATGACGTGTGTATATTGTTAGTCTGTGGTTGATGCTTTTGTGGTTTTAGGTATTTTATGCTTGAGATGTTTGTATACAACTTTGATATTGATTTATAATCTTTGAAAGCAGGAAGCAACAAAAATACAGTCGCACACACTGCTACAGTTAATTTATAAAACACTAATAAATATGACAATAAATATCCAATGAATCAATAAATATCAATACAATATAAAACCTTACTTGGCCATGTTTCAACTGCATCAGAGGTTAAAATTACATAGACAGCCAGAATACTGGGAACATCACAATTTTCATATAGCGTTATCTTGTATGACACAGGCTGAAATACTCTCAGTGATGAAATATGCATGGCTTGAAAACGTGCCGGTGCATTGAATAAAGAGCACAAAAAACTCCCAGAGCGAATCAAAACTTCCTCAAGTTGTATCTATACTGCACACACTCAGAACTAACAAGACCGCTGCTATTTTACAAGATAAATTTGTATAAACTGGTCCATAAGCAGCGTGCCACTCTCTAAATAAATGTATTGTGATCATGTAGTAGACTTTTTCTTTCATTTGTTTCTTGGTGTAAACATAGACTCACTCCCTGTATAAGAGGTTTGGGGAGTCTAAGCTTTCCCAGCCTCAACTGTGTCCTCCCGCGCCAACTCCCAGTCAGACTGGTGGACAGCACTACTGTTTAATCTGCCTACCAGTTTGACTTGCCAGCAGGAGCCTCCTCCTCACCCCCCTCCTTCCCCTGGCTGCCACCTCCGTCGCAGCTTCCTTTGACCTGTAGCAGTGCCGGCTAATTATCTAAGAAGGCATGGGGACCTTTTTCCCGTGTGCCACCAATGGCTCTGCTGGTTCTGCCCTTCTGAAACAGGAAGTGTATATCAGAGGGATGGGACCAGCAGCTCCATTGGCAGTGTACACGGCAAGATGAAGGTCTCACTGTATTTATAAATATTTAGCTGCTGCCGGGGGTGAAAAGAAGCGGCAGCAGAGGGGGCAGTAAGAGGGGAAGAGAAGGGGAAGATGTAGATGCCAGAATGAGGAAGGAGAAGAAGCAGGAGATGTGTGATTGGGTGGGGGAGGGAGAAAGGGAAAACGGATAGCGGCTTGAGGTGTAGATACAGTAGAGGAAGTTCAGTGGCAGGGGATATACTGGCTCAGGGATGGGGAAAGAAGGCTAGGGATACAAAGGGGGATACTGAGAGAGGGAAGAAACAGGAGATACTGGGGAGGGGGAAGGGGATATAGTGGCTTGGGGGAGTGGTCACAGGAGCGGAAGTTGGGTAACGGGAATGGCTCAAGGATGGAGGAAGGAAGGAAGGTTAGAGACACAAAGAGGGGATGCTGCGGTGAAGGCAGGGAATAGGCTGATAGGAGAGATGCTGGAGACGGTGAAAAGAGTGACAGGGGAGATGCTTGACACAGGGGACTGGAAAGACGGGAGAGACGCTGGACATGGGGAGTTGGTGGTAGGGAAATAGAGGGGAATGCGGTACAGAAGGGAAGTAGGAAGAGGGAGGATGGATGTTGGGTACCAGGGGATAGGAAAACAGAGGGGAAATGCTTTACCCAAGTAGGGAGTAAGAAGACAGGAGAGTAGGGATACAGAGGGATGATGCTGGAAAGATGGAGATGGGGGGGGGGGGAGGGAGGTGATTCTGGATGAAGGGGGAGCGAGGAGAGAGCGAGGAGATGCTGGATTTGGGATAGAGAAGGAAAGCATCAGTGAAAGACTGAGAAATAAGAGGAAGGGGAATGGGGGAGGGACTGGGGTGAGAGAAAGAGATGGAAAGCTGTGGGTAGACACAGTAAAAGGAGGGAGATTGAAGACTGTATGGTAAGAAAGAATTAAATATAATTGGATAGAGAGGTAGAAAAATAAGTCCATCTCTGACACTGAAGACAGGAAGAGAAAGAAAAATGACAAATAGACAGGAGACCCTGGAAAAAGAGTTAAGAGAAGACAGAAGAAAGCAGACACTAGCTTCTGGAACCAACACGTTTAGAAAAATAAAATGTCTAGACAACAAAAGTAAAGAAGAGAATTTTATCTTCAATTTATTGATTAGAAAATGCCAGTTATTGAAATTTACATCTGCTATCTTTGGGTTATGTTTGCTGAACATTGACGTGCGACCTCTGCCTCAACCATGTTATTTCTATGGGCATGGTGTCCTAACGTTTAATAAACATGGCCCTTTATATTTTGCACAGTACAGGGGGAAGCGCATCAGTATTTCTTTTTATCAGGTGTTGTTTTGCATGCAGGATTTGGCCTCTTGAGGTCTCAGTTCAATTATGTTTACGTATTTCTACTTGCAGTTCCTGGTTACTTGTTTTATATTTGGCGGGGGTCTATCCATGTTCTCTCTGTGTTAACAGAGGTCAGATATTCTGTTAGCATTCAATGTCTGTGTAGGATTGATCTGTACTAATCCAGCTTGTTCAGTTTTCCCAATAGGTGTATTGATGTTCTAGTGTCCACTGCAGTGTGTATAATTCTGCCTTTTTTCTAGACAGGCCCTTATTGTGAGACTCATGGAAGTTAATGCTGTTATGATATGGCACAATTGCCGTATAGCTTTTGAGTGAATTTTGCAGGGTTTTGTGGTTCCTTCACAATATGCTTGGTAGAGCTCATACAGATGTTATATATTCCGTACATGTTTGGCAACTCAGTGATAAGAAGCCTATTGGCTGTTTGACAATCCACCAAAAGAACTAACAGGCAAATTATTTTATGGTTGCCAGTAACCACAGTTCACATAGATGGAAGACTAGGGCTGAGTGGGAGCCAAGTGCTAAATACCTGCATATATTCTAAAAAGCTGCAAATATTGTTTCTGTGTAATGTATTGTATTTGGTGCATTATTTTGATCGGTGGGGACAGCTGTTGCAATTGCATCAGACAGACAGCAAAGTCTCCTTCTCTGCTGTGTTCAGAAGTGCCTTCATTAGACCTTTATGCTGACACCGGTGTTTCCCTTCACCCCAAGGATTTTAATTCACTGTGCCTTGCCCTGTCTAACCCTAGCCCAGCACTGCCCCAGCCCCATCCCACTTCAGCCTCTCCAAACGGCTGAGTCACTGACTTCCTACGGAGCCGCTTTTCTCAGGTATGTATCTATGGCAGAAGTTCATAAATATAAATATGCAAAGAAATAAATGAAATATTCAGTATATTAAGGAAAACGATGATAATTGTGCAGCAGGAAATGCAAAGCAATTACCTTGGGTGAATTTGCATATTAACATATATGGTCTGAGAGGGTCCCAGACCAGCAGCAACCTGTCCTGCAATGTTTCTAAAGCACAAAATGAATGTTATTGATAAAATATATAGCATAAAGAGAGTTCTGAAACTCCACTTGTGCAATATAGGAAAAACAGAACTGTATCAACCTCTTTGGGCTGAGCTCAGAGTCAACACTATTTAAGATGACCCTTCTTCCAAGCACACATCCCACACTGTTCTTCAGAGTAACTCACCTCTTTGCTGCTGCTTTTGGATCTTGACTCTACTGATCTCCTTTTCCTTTCCTTGCTTTATCCCTGCCTACACCTTCTGTATTTGTCTTGACTAGACTGTAAGCTCTGATGAGCAGGGACTGTCTCTTACTTGTCTGTGCAGCGCTGCGTACGACTTGTAGCGCTATACAAATGCTCAGTAGTAGTAGTAACTTCTAATAGCTACATAATTATATACCTGAATAGGTTGGAAGGAGTCTCAACTGGAGTTCAGACCAGAACGTTTGTTGGGGAACATGGTGCCCTGGACAAAGACTGCTACGGATGCACCTCATGCACCCCACTTACCCCATGCTGTGGCACTTACCCCACGCTGGCTAAGTGCAATTTGTCCACTTTCCTCTGTCTTTCCTGCATTCCCCCTCTGGCTTGGCACTCCAGGTAGGCACTCACCTTGCCGGTCAGTAGTGACAACTGTGGTTCAGCCTTGGGGCACCCTGCTTGAAGCCAGCAGAGGAACTGAGAATCCCCAAGGAAAAGATCATGCAATGCTAACGTCACCACCCTGAAAATACTGAAGCAAATCGCTGTTCCTAACGAGTGTGCAGTCTGAGGCAGGGTTGGGAAGGTGTGCTAGGCTTCAGTGCACAAGTGTTCTAATACACGCACTAGGGGGTAGCCCAGAGGTGGGGTCTGGAGGGGCCCAGGCCCCATCACTTTCACCCTAGTCCCCTCCCGTGACTTTCCCTGATATATAGTCTGTATGGTGCACATGTTCCATTTATGATCTTGAAGGATGCGCCACCCACAAGGTTTTAACATATGATCCTTGCCGAATGCAAATTGGGGGCAGGAGGCACTGTGAGGCAGATCAGTGCAGAGTGGCATCGAAGGCTCCTGATGCTTGATTAGATGAGTGCCTTGCATATTGCCCCCCCCACACCCCCTCAATTATTCCATTCTAGCTTGCACCTGGCAAGCACTGAAAAAATGTTTATTCGTGATGCGGTAAGGTTAATTGCTGTGACTTATTGCGGCATTAAAAAATATGCACTGACAAGAAGCCCCATGCGCATGATTGCAGTAATGTGGCCTCCACAGTTTGCTACATTTCTTCCTTCCTGCCAGTGCATGAGCCAAAACCTATTTAGTATTCAGAACTGAATGGGGATTGGCTCAGGCACTGACAGGAAAGGAAAAAAACACTCCCTCCGCCCTCAAGGCTATTTAGTCCAGGTCACTCATGGCTTGGGCAGCCAGGATCAGGGCAAACCTGATCCAGGCACCCCGGGCCCAGGCACCTAGCCCAGGGAGACCCTCGATCAGAGAGCCTCTGATGCTGTGGAATCCTCCATGGACCTTGTTCTGGGGAGGTGTCCAGGGTCATCCTCTCCCTCCTGCTGCCATTTATAAAAAATGGCGGTACCTGACCCTTAGCCATATGTCAGTCTGCCAGATAAAGGAAGCAGACCATTATTGTCAGTCAGACTTCTAGGAGTGCATCCCGAAGTACTGCTCTTGACCTAAGTGGGTGGGAGTGGGGTCAGAGGAGTGTCTGGGACTCACTTGGCCACCAGGGAGATCTTTGTGAGGGGAACTGGGGAAGCATTTGGAGCCCACTGGGCCACCAGTGAGATCCTTGGGGGGAGTCATGTCTGGGGGCCATTGTGCTAACTAGGAGATCCTTGGGGAAGGGGTGGTCTGGGACACCCTGGGCCTCCAGGGATCTCTGCTGAAACAGGTCATCAGAAGTGAAATACATCTTGTCACCCCATATGACCCTTTTATTTTGGCACTGGAATCTTTACTCCAGCACATAGCTGAAGTAATGATTCAGTGCCAGAAGATCAGTAAAAAAGGCACCAAAATTTAGTACAGTTTTTTTACATAGGGCGCACTTAGGGATTCGGCCTTTTGCATGCCCACCACACTATCCTTTAGCATGGTGGCTTTATCTCAGATAATTTTTGCACCAAAATATCTTAGTACATTGGGAGCAGAATTAGCACAGGAATATTGGGAGTAACACAATTTATTACATCAGCCCAGGAGTCTCTGATAGTGCTCTTTCTTTGCATTCACTGAATTGATGGGTCTGTGGAGGGAGGAATCAGGGTCTCCCATTAAGTTTGTTACACTTTCTAGCTGTCACCATCTCCCTCTGTTTCTTTTTTCTGGTTCTTATCCCAGGGGCACGCTTTTCTTCCTCCTTCTCCTTCCCTTCCCCCTTTTCCCTTTTCTTCTCTCTCCTTTATTTGACATGAAAGGATTAGGCTCGGAAGCTAAAGCATGCAGGTAGGTAGTCCTACCCGATCCAGGTGTGCAGGGCAGAGAGAGAGAGAGAGAGAGCGCCTGGGGGACTGACCTGCTAGATGAGATCTGGTTAGCTGAGCTCTCATTCAATCCCCGGAAACAATACTCCCCTTGCCAGTAAGAAACATAGTTATAAGGAAAAATACAGGTGGTTTTGTTTTCCGTTCCTTTGTCTCTGTGTGTCTCTCAGGCCCTTTGAAAGCAACTTTTTAGACAATGGAAGTGCAGCAGAGGAGACAGGTAGAAAGGTGCATGTGTGAAAGGGCTAGAGTGGTGTTTGTGTATTAGGGAGGTGAGGGGTTATCTAAGCTGCTTGTCTGGGACATCCATGTGCATCTGCACCAGGGTATTCCCTGTACCAGGATTCTGTCTAGGAGGTTAGGAGGTGGAGGCTACCGCTTAGAGCACTGAACGAGAAAACAGGAGACCTGCTGGGAGTTCCCAGTTTGAATGCCAGCTCCTGCAACGACTGTGTGTATGACTTTGGGCAAGTCACTTTATCGCCCTGTGCCTCAGCGTACCTAACTGTAATTTGGCTATAAAATAATAATACATATACGTTGTTCCTTATGCACATTTCAAGGTCTCTTGGAGCCTGGATGTCCTAGACCTGTTTATTTATCATTTCTCACCTCTTGTCCCCTACACCTCTACTAATAACAATCACTCTACATTCCCAGTACTAGCCATCACACTGCCTCACTCTCTATTCCTGCCTGGAGCTGACACTGGAGGCGATGACGGAGACGTGTAGAACCCATCTCTAGCTGTGGATGGGTGTCAGTGGGAGAGCTCTTCTCTAGGTTGAACAATCCCCTACTTCTGTCATCTATGTGCATCTTTATCATTCCCCTAGACATACCCTAGTCCATACTTCTTGTGTTGTCTGTCTTGATTAAATGGCAAGCTCTCTATAGCAGGGACTTTTATGTGTATGTGCACAGTGCTGCGTATGCCTTGTAGCATTTTACAAGTGATAAGTAGCAGCAGTAGCAGTAGTAGTAGCAGCAGCAGCAGTAGTAGTAGTAGCAGCAGCAGTAGTAGTAGCAGTAGAAGGCAGTAGTAGCAGTAGTAGTAGCAGGCAGTAGCAGTAGTAGTAGTAGTAGCAGGCAGTAGCAGTAGTAGTAGCAATAGTAGCAGTAGCAGTAGTAGCAGCAGGCAATAGCAGTAGCAGTAGTAGTAGCAGTAGCAGTAGTAGCAGCAGTAGCAGTAGTAGAATTAACTAGAGGAGAAAATGAAATTCAGTGAAGTTAAAACATGAAATGAACTATTTGTTTTATCCAAACTGGAAACTGCTAACCTTTCTTGACTTCTGTCAAGAACAAACATCAATCCTCCCTTGTTTGAGAAACCATAAATATTAGTACCGAAAAATCAAAGTTCAAGGGAGTGAAATGAACTCTTTTCTGAATTAGTACGTGCATCACCTCTTTGCAATGCAGAGATTAGGGAACTGGCTCTCAATTTGTTCCTTTATTTACTTAGAAACGTATATACCACCATCAGCGATCAAAATGCCATTCAAAGTGATTTACCTCACATAAAGCAAAGAGACAGAGTGATGGTCTTAACGTAGTGTAAGAGAATGTGGTCAAAGAACAGACTCAAGGTAGCTTCATTGGCGTGGGCCATTTTACATGGGTTGCCAAAGCAATACATGAAATAATTAAGTAAAAGAGAAAACAATGATTTACAAAATAACGATAACAGTTTAATAGAGTTATATGATACAGAGAAGAACAGATAAATGAGAAAAAGGATGGAGGCCTTTCCTCTCTTATCTGTCCCTATACCTCTCCTCTGGCAGATCTCTTCTCAGCCACTGTCAGTTCCAGACTGCTCCATATGCCTGGAGCAACCGTAGGGCTAACTAGGGTTAACGTTTTTTAAAAGCAATCTCACTGATTTGAGTTTTTAGGCTGGATTTGAATCTGGAAAGAGAGGGAACATGCTGTACTGGTTTAGGAATGTTGCTCTGGGAACAGGCACAGCCATGCGGAATGCTCAGAGTCAGGTCTGGGCGATGGGAGAAGGGCAGATATAAAAGCATTTTGGCAGTCGTAGAAAGTTTGGGAGGAGGGGTATAGAGAGGAGAAGTAGTGGGGGAGCTGCAGAGTGAATGCACTTATAGGTGAGTAGCAGAAGCTTGAACTGTAATGCGGAAGTGGACGGGGAGAAAGTGTAGTGGCTTGAAAAGAGAGGTTACATGGTCACTGGGCACTGGAGGAAGATAAGTCATGCAGCTGAATTGTAAATGGACTGCAGTGGAGAGAGAGATCTCAGGAGCAAGATGTGATAGTGTAAGTTGTTTTCTCAGCTGCTGGTATGTCTATGGGAGCCAGTCTGTAGCATTCAATTTTCCCAGTCCGTGGAATGTCAGTGAGAAAGGTGACATTTTACTTACTACTACTACTGATCATGTGTTAAAGCACCTACAAGGCGTACCAGTTAATGTCCTTTCCTTAGTCCTGCTAGACCAGCTCCAGATAAATGTGTTGCGTTCCCCTACCAGCAGATTGGTGGAAACAAAGAACCAATGAAAAAGTCCAGGTTTCAATGACATTACTCCAATGCTTCTATTTGCCTCGGCCACCAGAAGTCCCTTCAGTATTTGGCCTAAAGCATATGGGAAAACATGGCAAGCCTCATACAACCTCAACTATGGGCAATAATGAGTAATCAACAGTAGAGAAACTATGTACAGGAAAGCATAAATAGAAAGCGGTCCCTAGAAGATGAATCTGCAGAGCCAAGTAGTAACATCATAGTGGGCCGAAGGGTACTGCAGCAAAAGAACAGAGCAATCCCCCCTTTTTTTTAATTTTGATTTTAATTGGAGTTCTTTTTCTTTTTAATTATAGTTATGATTGTAAACTGCTCTGGTTTTGGAAGGCGGTATATCAAGTTTCAGGGGCAGGCCATGGAATAGTCTAGCAGGCCTCAAGGAAAGGACATTAACTGGTAAGTAAAATGTCATCTTCTATATTGTCCTGCTAGACCAGGCCAGACAAGTGGGATGTACCAAAGCTACAACTCCACTGGGCAGGAAGAAGACACAGTGGCTCACAAAACCCGTGAGCCAAAGGCCGTGTCCACCTGTGTGTGGACATCCAAGCGATAATGCTTGACAAAAGTGGAAAGTGTTGCCCCATGTTGCTTTCCGGACAAATGTCTGCAGGGGCTACCGAGTTCTGATTCACCCACGAGAACACTTGTGCTAGGGTAGAATGAGCGCACAAACTCTCTGGAATTGGTCGGTTCCACAAGAGATATGCCGAGACAGTGGCCTCTTTAATCCCTCGCACAAAGTCGACTTGGCTACCGTGTCCCCCATGCGTGGGCCAGAAAATAGCACAAAAAGATGGTCAGACTTAAAGGAATTCATAACCTCTAAGTACCAGAGAAAGCATCCTCCAGACATCCAGCAAGGCAAAGGTCCTTATCCTTCTCCTGACACTGCTCCTGGTTCACGTGAAAGGGAAACAGCTCCTTAGGCAAGAAGGAAGGCACAGGCTGAATGGAAACAACCTCCCTTGAAAAAGACTGATAAGGATCTCTGCAAGACAGAGTCTGCAGCTCGGAAATCCACCTTGTGGAACAACTTGCAATCAAGAAGACCATTTTGGAGTGTCAAATCCTTTAAGGTAGTGTGGCTTCAAAGGCTCAAAAGGTGCTGCCATCAGGGCTCTGAGTACAGATACAGATCCCAGGAAGGGATCAACAGATCAAAAGGGAAGACAAAGATGCCGAACCCCTTGGAGAAAGTGCGAGATGTCCAGGTACTAGGCTAGAGAATTTACCAGACCCCGGTCCTCGGAAACAGGAAAGAGCTGAAATCTGAAACTTTTCTGCAAGCTGAGGGAAAGGCCTTTCTCCAGGCCATCCTGTAGAAAGGCCGACAGAGATGACACCTTGGCCACCTCAGGAGCCAACTGCCTACACTTCACCATCGCTGAAGAGGCACCAGATCTACACATATGCCAGCTTGGTAGACCTCCTCCGGGCTCCAAGCAGAGCAGAGACTACCTCAGCAGAGTAGCCTTTATGCGCTAACCTTCTCCTTTCAAGATCCAAGCCATAAGCAGATACTCTAGGATGATTGGTCCCTGTCATAATAAGCCCTGAGACAGAGGCAACTGAAGAGGAGGCACCTGTAGGAGCCACATCAGGTCTCCAAACCACGCTGTCCTCAGCCAATCTGGCACCACCAGAAAATCCTGCCCGGATGGCATTCTTTATGCCGAAGTACACACCCATCAGGGGCCATGGAGGAAACATGAACAGCAGCTGCTGACTTGGCCACGTCTGGGTCAGAGTGTTTGATGCCCTCAGACCCCGTCTCTGTGCGACAACTGAGGAAGCAGCAAAACTGTGGTATTTATTTATTTATTTATTTAACCATTATTTCTATAACCGCTCTTTCCCAAGTATCAAGTGCGGTTTTACAATTAACAGTATGTTATATGGTATGGGTAGTATCCATACCAAGTCATTTTACATAGAACAGGTGGAACTAGGTACAGGTAACAGTATAAAGTTTAAAACAGTAAATTATTAAAACATTAAACTATTAGAACATATGTACATAGCAGATATTTACAAATTATATCATATATCACTTGTGGTTGTAAACGTTAATTTATTCTTCAAGGCACGTAGTTATATATTGTTTGTAGTATGGTAGTTAACCTGTGTCTCTTTGTGTAGTCTGGTTAGTTTCTGCTCCTTTGTTTGTAGTGTAAAGAGAATAAATGGGTTTCAGTTTTTTTCTAAATTCCTTTATGTCCTGACAGTAGGCGAATGTTGTAAGGAAGGTTATTCCAGAGGATAGGTGCTGAATGTGAGAAGGCTCTCATGTTGGTTTGTTTTCTAGCTTTTGAGTAGTCTTTTGGTACTGCTATCGTGTTTGTGTTTCTACTCCTTTTGTGGTCTTTTATCTATTTTCTAACATTGATGAGAGTATTGAGTACAGATGGCGCTAAGTTATTTAATTAGTTTTAAAAATCGTGGTTAGGATAATCTTGTATTTTTTATTCTTCTTGCTGTGAATAGGTAGCCAATGGAGTTCAGCCAATGTCAGTGTGATATGTTCAATTGAGCTTCATATTCATTATTATCCTTGCTGCTATGTTCTGAGTTAGTTGTATCTTTTAAATCATTTTGCTTTGTGATTGCCATTAAGGATTAAAGTTTGCAAAATCAACCAGTGTGGGGTTATGATAGCTTGAATTATGGTTATGAAGTCTTGTAAAGTGAATTAAAGGTCTTAGTTTGGTCTCAAAGTCCCTTAAGTTTGTAGTGTATGTTTGTTTTGTTAGATCGGTATTGATGTGTAGAATCCCATGTTAAGCTTATTGTCAAGTATCACACCTAGGTATTTTATTGTCTTTTGTTATGTGTTGATCTCGCAATGGTTTATCAAGGGTGATGGTGCTGGTGGGGTGTGTAATGGTTTGGTTTTTAGTAATATATATGGTCACAATTACTCAGTTTTTGCAGAAGGTTAATGTGTAAGTTCTGATCGCTGAGTCCATATTGTTAGGTTCTTTAAAAAACCTTCTGTTATTTTGTGTGTAGTGGAGGGTGTGGGATTTTAAATGGGAGGTAGAACAGTATATCGTCGGCGTAAATAGGATAATGGACGCCATGACGTTTAAAGATGTTGCTGGGATTGGTTGTAGGTAAATGTGAAACAAAAGTGCTGATAAGGCGGATCCCTGTGGGAGGCCTTGTGTTTTGGTTGAATGTGTTAGATGTTTGGTAAAGAAATTTTACGTGTGTTTCGGTTCTGTTGGATAGGTAGGATTTGAACCAGTTATAGACAGTGGATGTAATTCCTATTTGTTGGAGTCTCGTGAGCATTGTTATGTGATTTGCGCTTGCAAAATGCGGGCCGAGATGTCGAGAAATACTAGGATGAAGGCTTGTCTTGTGTCATCAATTACATCTTAATAGTGCTGTCGTAAAGGACCTGTTAGCACGTTGTCGACCCCATGGAATTGGTTCGGAAAGCCATATTGGTGTTCGTCAAGCGGTTCAATGTAGCAATAAATTACGGTTGTTGGGTTTGAACTATTTTTTCAATAAGTTTGGCCATGAAAGGAAAGCTCGATATGGGTCTGTATGATTTTGGGGATAATTTGTCTAGTGTTTTATGTTTTAAGTATTGGTCTTATGTGAACATGTTTGAGGGATGGTGGTTAAATATCATTCATCTAGTGATATGTTAACCATAGGGAGGATGAGAAGGGAGAGAGTATTGCTAGTGTCTTTTTATCCAATCAACTGGGCATGGGGTAAAGATGTGATGTAGTTGTATTGATGTTAGATATGGTAGTATTTGAGTGTGGTCTTTGAAATCGGGCGGAAGTTGAACCATTTATCAGGGGTTGTGTGGCTTCATTTCAGTGTGTGTGGGTGGGGGGTTATTCGTTTGTATTTTTGTTTT